>UCOJ01002321.1:0-12915 GCA_900474305.1 Cecidostiba fungosa
GTGTGTGTTTGTGTGTGTGTGTGTGTGTGTGTGTGTTTGTGTGTGTGTGTGTGTGTGTGTGTGTGTGTGTGTGTGAGTTATTCACATTTGAAACATAATTTAGAGCATTAGGTTCTTTTTTTATTAAAAAACAATAAATAGTATTTTATATATACAAACATACATAAGGCATAGATAATAACATACATTCACTTACTTCTAATGTATAGTCAATTCAGTACAAAAATATAAAAAATACAACAGTTTCTGTTCTAATTCATCTTAAAATAAATTATTCTAACAATGTGCATCTAAACTTTCATTTCCAGATCGATAATGGCTTTGTTTGTGCAAACGATGGCGCATAACTCCAAGGATATGTCGGTGCTGATGCCACTGGCTTATGTATAGATTGATATCCTATATTAGGATAATAATAAATTGGAAACACTTTCACTGGCTTGTAGACAAAACTCGGATTAACCACAGCAGGATGAATCCCATATGTCGGATGCACTGGTGTAGCAGCAGGAATCACCGGTACTGGCTTAGGCTTAACAATTGGAGGCTGAAGAAACGTGGGAACTGATCCTAAGGGTATTGATAATGTCGGCGTGTTAGGATGCGAAGGAGTATTGGATGGTTTCATCGTAACTGGTGTAGTGCTCGGTGGTTGATGCGTCGGTGGTTTCTGACCCTGTAAAGTGGGAATGGGAATACCAAAGTGGGTCGGTGAATTATCAGCTGGTTTCAAAGATGGTGTAGGAATCAACGTTGTTGCATAAGTCGGACCACTCGGAATAAAGCCCCCAGAAGCAAAGGTTGGTACGAATCCGGTGTATTGCGGAAATCCAGGATTCACTATGGTAGGTCTCGAGATACCAGGAGCTGGTAATTTATTTCCTATTTGTGTACTACCTGATCCACTGAAACCGTGATTTGGCGGATGAGTAGTAGTTGTCGTTGGAGAAGAAACTGGAGGTAATGTCGTAGTAGTTATAGGTCTTGATGGTGCATAAAATCCCTGATATCCTGTAGAACTTACTGTGCTGGTGGGTAAGAAAGGGGCCTGCTGACTTATGGATTGTTTATTTATTGATGGTATTTGAGAAGTGGCTACTTGTAAATTTTCACTTTGTGAATAGTCGTTGATATTTTGAGTATGTCTTGCTGCAGATTCCCGATTCGAAAGCGCCTGTTGCAATTGTGCGATAATTCTATCTTTCTCCAATGATTGTATTTTTTCTAAAGTTTCTTGTGTATTGAGAAGTCCAGAAGCGTAAGAGGGCAGTGGTCCTTGGAACCCTAGAGACTGATCGACGTTAGTAACTTGAAAATTCAGACTTTGTGAGTTGTGTTGGCTAGGTTGTTGATTTAAATCTATTTGCTCAAACTCTTGGTTATGAGGAGCATAATTCTCATTAGATGCAGGTGCACCGTATAGATTGGATATAGCTTGAGCATTTTGACTCAAAAATATAGCTCCATCTGAAATCTGCTGATTTTGGAAATCATTTTGAATAAAATTAGGGTTTGTCGTGTCAAAGTCTTGGCCGAGCAAATTTTGATTATCTAGTTGAAGCTGTTGACTTTGTTGTTGATTTTGAAATTGTTGATGATCCCTAGGAAAATCGTGATGCTGATTAGAAAATAAGTGAGGCGCATTACTTGCTGGAAGTTTTTGATTTTGTGGTGGTAAATAGTTAGCAGTATGTTGTCCGAATGGTTGGTTATTTTGACTAGCAATAGGACTTTCTTCGACAAAGTCATTATCTCGAATAGGACTCGGAATATCTTGATTTGAAAGATTCTCCGAGGGCATTGATTTATTCGGTTCGTGATCATATGCTGGACCTTGTTGATTAGGAGGACCATAATGTTTAAAAGGTCGATTAACTTGATTTTGCAGCCGATTAACTATCCGGCCGCTGTATCCAGGTCGTGTATAACCATGATGACCGCCAAAAGTAAACCGTTCTGACTTATTGTAATAGTATCCGGGATCTCTTTTTCTTTGAGCTTCATATGTTTTTTCAATTGTCGAAATATCACTGCTATCAAGTTTTAGGTCTACTAGATTTTTAATTTTAAATTCATTTGCATCGCTCTTGTGCTCGGCAGATACGAAGAAGATTTTGGCAATTAAGAAGCAGGTCACCTGTTAAATAAAATATAAAAAATTACTACTGTGAAACATTGAAGATTTTTTTTATATTTTTAAATTGTTGTAAAGAAACTATTATAATTTTGAGAACCCGATCCGATGTTTTACTGATTAACTATATTAACTATATAAACAGAGTTTACCATTCATCAACTTTTATAAAAATAATGAGTTTGTTTTACATTCAACTACATTTACATTGATGACATATTTATATGGTTTACCGAATACTGATATAATAATTTTGTGTTCTATAACAAATTTTAAATTATTCGAAAGTAATGTTGCATTTACTGCAAGGTGTGTCAAATTATATTTTAGTACAATACAGTGTAAAATAAAAAATAAAAAAGCTTCATTAACGATGAAACAAACTTTAATTTATAAATTCAATGTTGAATCTATGAATAAAATATATAACTTTTATCATATTTACTTACAAAAAGCACTTTCATGATTATTCAAAGAAACTAGTCTCTTATAAGATGCAGCACTTCACAAAACATTGGTTTTATCACTTTATGCAAACCAAGATGTGCATTTAGAAAACTATTAAAAAATTATACGATGTAGTTGTCACTTAGCGCATCAGGATAAAAGGAAGAAATTTTTCTTCAAGGCTAGGCGGATACCGACCGACTAAAGCCGTTGCTCATTCCGGCACATGTATAAATACAGTTGGGTCGCGACCATCCACGAATTACAATGGGCTTTCTTGTCCGCTTTCATCGATTCGAACTTAAGCAATGCCGGCCATTGAAGATTCGTGATGTTACATATATATGGCTGTGTCGTCGAGTACGATATATCGATCATTCTAAAACCAGGAAGTTCCGAATTTCAGCTGCTAACACTCGGGTCATTAATATAACATACGTAGTTTCACAGTTACACGAGCCATCTGCTATCTACGAGGAATTTCGTGTTTCGTGTTCTGTACAAGACATTCATGAGAATGCCTAATTGACTGCCATACCCTTCTATTGCCAAATTACTAAAGTTGTCTCACGGCGCATTAGATTCAGTTAAATTACTCAAACGTGCACAGGCATACAAATCAATGCAGTGATAAGGATACATATCTGTTATTGATTAATAAATTATGAATTTGAAAAATTCAGCTGTTTAAAAGTTATCTTTATCATACACAACCTAAATTTTTATAATAATTTAACAGAAAATATTTACAAATTTATTGCCACTTACTTAAGCAATGTAATTTATCTTTATCTATAACAAAGATAGATTCGATACTATTCGTATTTATTACATTAACTTGATTAACATAAACAATTGATTTCAATATGAATATATTGGTGCACAAGTATTAAAAAGGTTACCTTTACAAAACTGAACTTGCATAGTGTCAAAACAATTTAATCGTTATACCGATATATCTTCAAAATTATTGGATAAACAAATAAGAATGCTCTTAATTTAATCAATCCATTTGATATATCTGTATACAAAATACGCATTATTTTACGGAGACATCACTCAATGCGTTTTAGTATACTTATTATAAACTGACAAGGAAAGCGAAAGTCTATTCTGTTTGAGAAACAACCCCGCTACTATTTGCTCTTGTCAACAGTGATTTTACATTTTTCGTGGATGTATTTACATCTAGGCAGAAGGAATTTCCGTGCATTAAACTATAAATTTTCATTACAGGCCAGCATAAATGATCGTTCGTCATTCCGGTCACGTGCACGCTCGTGTGCGTATCTCTCAGTGAAAGTCTTTAAAGTTTCCTTCGTTTTCGACGAACACAGAATAAGAGTTCATCCATAAAGAAGCATTCCTATTGTGCAATGTGTCGAGACGTCTGTCTGCATGATTATTCGTAAATGTATTTGGGGTTATAAAGTATTGAAGAAAGTTCGTGATATTTGGACAACCAATAAATTTGTAAGTTTCAGTTGTGTATTTTGAAATTATGCTGTAAAATATTATTAGGAAATTTATTTACTTATCTATATGTTATAAAATATTGATTGTTAGATGCTACTATACTCAAATTTCTCATTATTCTAAATAGCAAAATTTTGATAATCAAGTGCAAGAATCCGACTCGATTCAGCTTTTGACACAGCGTGTGTGAAACCATACTTTAGCGCACGAAGTAAAAAAATGTACTCATACCTATATCTTTTTACATAACCTTGAATTTACGGAAAATTAGTCCTATATCGTCAGAATCCGTACAAAAACTAGGTCATATATATTATAAATAAAAGTGTGAGATTTTATTATTATCATTGCTTTATTTTCGGACGATGCCAAAAAAAGATTGTATAATTCTTATAGAATGTTAAATTTAGATAATATAATCAAATGCTTTTATAATGCATAGGTTTAGTTAATAATACAATTATAAATGAAAATTCATATGCTGATATGCAATAGCACTTATTGCATAATTCAAAGAGCGTCTACACTCTTAGCAAGCCTCTTCAAAGCCTCTTCAATGATGCTCCACACTCTTAGCGTTTGGTCACCTTCAATTAATATTTATACTTTAACTGATTTAATTTAACTAATTACGTTACAAAGACCAAGTGCGCAATTGGATAAAAATCTACAAAATTAATAATCCATACGAATATCGGATTAATATTGTGATGAAACATGAATCACGTGGACAAGGCGTTAAAATATACATGCCATGACTTATTTTAATTCGTAATTTTTGACTGTAATATTTTATATGCAATTGTTTTATAATTTATAATTCTATGTTACGTTTAATGTCTAAAAAACTTTTTTTAAGGATACTTTTAATACCCGTAATTTGATCCAAATTTGTTTTGCTTCCTAGCAAATAATATATATTATGCACCAAGAGAATAAAGTCAGCTGTTTACTGTCTGCGCCTAGGCCTCGCTTCGCTCGGGCGACATACACGTAAGCCATACACTCCATATTCTTTCTCGAATGCAATATACGGTTTTTAACACACCCACCGTAAAGTACGTATTCGTTTACCGCCGGAAAGGGAAAAAAGTTCTACGTTTTCATTTCCTAACCTCACTCTAGTCAGAGTGGCAATGACTCCGTACTAAACCACCTGCTTCACGCTCGAAGGGTCGTCAATATGTTTTACAGAATTAGGTTTTTTTAATTTTATAATAAATTAGTATCAATTAAAATTTGCAGTACACACATTATATCACTACTCTTAACGAAAACTAATAGATTTGAAAAATAGACTTTTTAAAATCTACATTTTCATAGCTCTCAAATAATATAAATTTATTTAGGGCCTTATGAACTTGTGGTACCATCGGTATGATACTTCGAGTTTATTAGAATTTCAATGATTTTTTGTTAATGTGACGCGTGTAAAATGCTAATTTTAAATAAGTCTTTTCTGAAATGTACTAGTTTTCGTTAGGAGCGACAATAATGATTAGGGAGGTGTTTCGTAATCAATTTCAGTACAATTTCAGTAAAACGCACTAAACTTTTTTGTTAGAGGAGTTGGAAATCTTGATGATAATATACGGTGTGTTAACAAGGCTGTCAACCTTATTTGACAAAAATATTTAGTTTACTTTACTCAAATTCTACTTATGCTTATTACGGAATGCACCCCTTATATTACCGATTCCGAGTCCGATAATACTACCATGTGGCGGGGCTTAGATATGCAAATACTCGATGGATTTACTCGATGATTTGTAATTTTTTTCTTTCTCGGATATGGGTTCTTCATTTCTTTTTATTTTGTTGATGCAATTTTGTTTTAAAGCGATTTATTGATTTTTAAAATTTAGTATTCTGGTAGATAATAGTAATTATCGCCCCTCTTACAGAAGACTAGCATATTTTATAAAAGTCCTATTTTAAATTATTATCTTTAGAGTACCAAATTAATAAAAAAACTTAATTCTTAAAATTTTTAAATCGTTATAAAACGAAAATGCATAACAAAATCTTTTGTTTACGATTATAATCAGAACTATACATTGACATTTTTGTAGAAAATCAAGCCATAAAAAATGTCCTAATCCGATAAAATTATTTGTTCTATTATAAACTTTCGTTTTGCGTAGATAATATTATATAGCAGTGATTTTGCTTCCTCCTAGAGAAAGCTTTGCAATAGTAAAATTTTAAGCTTCATGAGAAACACGTTTTGAGATGTTTGGAGTTCGAATTACGTTTTTTTAGATAATATCCGTATGTTTGTATGGGGCATGATGCATATTTCGTATTTGAGCACTTTATTTTCTATATAAGCAATATATAATTTATAGGATTGATAAGTTAGGTTCCAGGTTAAAAAAATAATGAAAAGAAATTGATACGTAAAATTAAGCATAAATACGTAGTTATATTTTTAGAATGATTACACATTAATATACATAATATAATAATACATAATCGGTGCTGGTAAAATCAGAAATATCATAAATTTCGTATGAATTTAATTGTATCAAATTTTCAACTAAATATCTTGCATATTGTGACGATGTTAATAAGAGGCCTCTTATTCAGACAAAAAAAAATAACTGAATTGATCTCAGCGGATAATCATCGAAGTCGTAATCGTATGTATATATGTACAATCAGTGCGAATTAACAACACAATCTCTTACAATAACTAACCCTACAACTATGTTCTTAACCAAGTACATAAGAGCTGTAGTAGCTGGGATAGTAGGCTGGTCTGTAAGCAGAGTACGCGAGAGGCGAAGCGTAAGCGACTGGAGCGGTGTAGGCTACCGGGTAGCTGTATGCAGCGGCGTATGGAGTGGCGTATGCGCTGTACAGCAGACCACGCTTATCTCTGGGCTCGGCTGTCTTCGGCTCCGCTTCAGATTCGGGCTTGAGCTCAGGCTGCTCGACGGCTGGCAGCTTTCCGGCATAAGCCGTGGCAACGAAGGCCAGAAGCAGGAAAACCTATAGATTCAAAAGATCAGTGCATGATTAGCGTAGTATCACTTATTACAAACAAGATAAAATTTTACATTGCTCTTTAAATTTACGTAATTCTAATGATATTTTTCTCGTTGATATAGTCGGGGGTTAATTTGATCATTTGTATAAACATTTACAAGAAAATCATACGTAGTTACAAATACTGATTTTTTATAGATATAAGATAATATGGATATGTATTCATTTTAAAATGATCTCAACAAGATCTTTTTCTTCAATAAATTTCAAATCATTGAGTTAGTATTTGTAAATTGGAAGCATAATATTTTTTTGACAATTATTAAAATATACTTTGTTTTATATAAATTGTACTTCTTTTTCAAATATTCTATATTTTTTGTGAAGAAAATGTAGTTTTAAGAAAATGTATTACGTGTCTCACAAATATCTGATGTTATTACTATTATTAGTCTTTAATGTTAGTAAAAACGTTTCAGGACTCGTATGCGTACTTATATTATTTTTTATTAGTGATTTAGTTCATTTACTTACAGCGAAGAATTTCATATTGATAGTTGGATTAAGCTGTTGGGTTGTTTATTGCGTAAAAGATCACTGATGGTGTTCAAGAACTGAATGATGCTCCTTGGGTTTTTCATCGCCTTTATATACGCACAGCTCCAGACTTATGTCAACACAAGTCGACTGAAAATCCTTCTCCAATACACTAGGCATAAGCTTCACGCACACACGAACTCATCAATGCACGAGGACACAGACCCGCTCCGTGGGGGTTGCAAAGTCGCACGTATTGTTCTTCAAGGTGTTCACCATTCGAGTTGAGCAAGGAGCGAAGCCTTGGCGATCGGCCAAACATGGAAGAAAGCGTTTTACAATGCGTCTACTCACGCATTCAACTTAGGTCAGTATAATGCAATGAACCATGTGTGAATATGATACCATTCGTTATGTTGTATTATGTGGACAGGTTATGTGAGCGCGTAAGCGCGCAAGCTACTTTGTGAAGCGCACTTGTTAGTTTTCACGTCACCGGAATGAAATGATTGACGTCTTTAGCGCAAAGTTTAATTATATATAGGAACCAATTGTTGAGTGATTGTGCTATAGGGTACTTTTATATCATGCTATAGCATCTATTAAGTGCAATATACATTAAATACTCAGGTAAATACTCATATACTTGAATAATTCAAGAGTGGCTAACTATAATAACATATCAATTATTTTAATTTAGTAGTTGCAAATTTGAATTTCACGACCACCAGCAAAAGGTGTATTTTGAAACCAAAATGGCGATTGCTAAGCCCTCGGTCCAAATGTAATTACGGCGCAAAATGCATTTTTCCACGCGGATAACAATTCCATATGTGCAACAAAATAAGCACAAGATAGAATTTCTGCACCCACTGGATTGAAACATAACTTTCGATACACTATGAATGAAGTGCAACTTAATGCAGTATATACATTTTTAAAGATTCAATTTGCGCATCCTGAATCGAAAAACACTATTTGAACCGTTTGAAAGTGTGAAAGAGAAAAACCTATTTGCTCTGATATCTAAATTACTAATTACTGCTAAATATTTTGGCGGCCGATTATAAGAAGTTTTATACTACATTTCGTTGTTTTATTTAAAAAACTATAAACAATTTACTAATGAAACAATATTAAAAACTAATGATAATAATAAAACAAATACTTTTAATTTGATTTGTAAGCTGCCTTGAATGTATGACATTGAGAAGTCAATCGACTATACGAAAACAGCATAACTCTTTTAATAGATTTTGGAGCTATAAAAATTTCCATAAGCTTTAATATTAAAGCATCTTCACAGTTTACATATGAATATGAACCCTATTTTCTGACATTAACTTTCACAAAACATCAAAAATACGTAAGCAATGAACGCAATATAGTCATTAGAATTTTAATTACATGTAATACTAGTAAAAATTCTCTGCACACTCCTAGAAGGCTGTATTGGCACACTTCGTGCATATATATTATCAAACCCAAATGTTTGCCGCCAAATTATAGTCTCGGCCTGATTCCTGGTACTCAGCAGACACTTCAATCAAAAACAAATAGGTGATACAACTTTGCGATATAATATTAAGTAGTAGACATTTTATCTTTAATTTGTATGCAATTCACTATCGCAATTCTTCTTAATTGTGATTGCATAATTGTAATTCTTTACATGTTCACTGCTCAAAATATTGACAATTTTTTGGCCTTGGAATCAGCATTGTAGTTTTATATAGATTTATCAATAACTGATGTTATTTATGTTATTATTTTGTTATCCATTAGTGCATTGGTTTTCTGCTACAAACTTTGAAAATGTATGAAAAAAATCGTTTTATATTTTTTAGAAACAGATAATCATTCGACTGCATTCGTTTTATATTATTATGTAAATTAGTTGTTACATAACACTGCCTTAAAAAGTTTAAGAAGTGTCATTCACTCCTGATGTTCCTGACCACGTACCTCCAAATTTTTTAGTTACGTTCTAATTATTCAGTAATTATTATTTAATGTAAATTATTTTAATAATTTCTTATGTTTTTATGATAAAATCTTAAATTGAATTTTAACTTCGCAGCCGGATCTCAGAATGACACAAATTTCTTCTATGAAATACATATTTCAAATCCACGTTTATTTTCAATTGGGTAAACAGAAAATGAGGAATTTGTCAACTATAGAAATAGTTTATGTGTAATTTGATTTTAATTAATGAAAAATAAGATTCTAAACAAACAAACAAATTGACTTGAATATAAACTAATAAAGTTGAAGAAAATATGTTTTTAAAAACATCTTTGCATGGTAGTTTATTTAATACTTCCTCAGATGTTTTCAATCATATTCTTTTACATTTACGTCTTTGACATTTAAATTAATATTTAGTTACTTATTTTTAACTTAGAAAGTATCTAGATTCTATAGTCACCGAGGACATGATTCAAAGTTGCGCGTTCTGTAGCTTTTGAAGTATTGATTTAAATATCGTGGCCATTGATAGTGTTTCAGTGCCATCTATATACCAAAAGGTATATATACCTAGACATCCACATCAGCGATCTTAGACACCTAGATATCATTTCTAACCGATATTTACAATAATGAGAACTTATAAGTACTCAACCATAATATATAGTTTTTAGATTAAAAAATGAAAGAAAAGAGATGATTAAATTAAGTAGTCGTATTCAGGTACATTACTCCTTTATGTTGATTATTTTATTTCTGGTCTTGTAAATAAAATAAAGAAAGGGCACGAGATATCCAATAAGTCTATCTTTCTTCGCCCTTTACCTAAAATGTATGTGTAGTGCAGGATTTTGTATAAATCGCTAAATAATAAAGAATAATTTTTTGTCAGTATATACATGATTTATTTTTCAAGAACTAATCTCAGTCAGAAAATATAGGAGATAATTGATGCTCTTTCAGCCTGGTAGACAAATTATCTAACCCGTATATTAGCTAATATATAGGAAACTTAGAATAACTCAAAATATAAGCAATTATTAAGCTAAAAATTGCCTAACAATATTCGAACCTTTTATTGGTTATTATAACCTGTTATTTGTTAGACATTTATTAAAAACAAGTGTATTGCTTTTAGAAAATGTTTATTGAAGACCGTGTACTCAAGAGCTTAGAGTAACTCTATCCCCTTACGAAAATAATCTGTAGAGATCTCTGCACAGATCTCTGCATAGCTCTCTACACAGATCTCAACACAGATCTCTGCAAAAAATTTGGACTATACTTTCTCTTGTAACAAAAGTTCCGAAAAGTTCTTAAAAACCATTAAATATATGTTCTGAGTGCCAGTATAAGTGTTACCATTCGGATGGTAGCTCGGAAAGTGAGGGTTAATGCCCATGAAATTAATATTTTTCAATAATTATACCAAACAAAAAAAATTTATTTTTAATATTTTATAGGCATTAGTCCCCATTTTTCGAGCTATCAACCAGATAGTTACCTATACTGGCATTTATAACATAGATTTAATGGTTTTTAAGAATTTTTCGAAACTTTTATTACAAGGGGAAAGATAGTCCAAATTTTGTGCAGAGAGCTGTGCAGAGGTCTCTGCATATTCGTAAGGGCCAACAAGCAGCATTCTGCTTGTCACAACTTCACTGTTTAAAGGGTTATTTATCGATCTCTTTACAAAATCACACTCCTCAATAGTTAGGAACTGTATACAAGTAAACTCTTTTCTTATATAGTGATGTGAAAATTTTATTAGCTATAATGAATTTTGAAAACACTTATCAATGTTAACAAAAAACAGAGAATAGTAAATGGTTAATCTATCTTAGTACACAAGGGTTGTTTATACGAATTTTATTATATAATTTACCTTATTTAAATTATTATTACTATTACATAATTTTTCAAGTTATTTATAATTATTATACTTGTAGAAATATACTACTATATACTTTATAGGTGTCATAGACATTAGTTTACGTTCTGCTTCTTTGAAAGTTCGTTCGTTAAAGAGATAACAAGTGCTCATGTATGAACATACAACTTGAGAAATGAGTTAAATCAACTCTCTTATCAAATACAACTTTATGTTAATTATAAGAAGAAAAATGAAATTTTTAATATGTAGCTTCTTCAGTAAGCAATGTATCCCTATATCTTACGCACAGTTCAAAAAATAAGACTGCGGTTTAACAAAACTCTTTACGAAATACATAAATAGTATATTTCGATACTAGTGCGATAATGTGATTTTCCGACACGAGTACGGAAGTAGATTATCGACTTTAAGCGAAGCTTTTAATTTTTAAAATAAAAAACATCTGGTAATCCTGCTGCTTATATAAATATTGGTCACAGAATGAGTTTGTTAATGCAATTATTGTTGGATTGTATCACATGACTGAATGATTTTTTTATATAAAGTTTTACAAATTTTCTTTTTCCAAGGTTGTTGTGATCACGTAATAAACAAAAATATCAGTTTTATTGTCCATGTAATTTTTTTAACAATGAAAAATTGAACTTTAATGGCGATGACCCACTTTAATTTCGATTTAGCATTAGAATTCAGAGTACACAACGTCGCGGAGACATTGCGTAAGGAACTGCAGCGCCTGAATTCCAGTTCAATTGGAATTCCATGAAAGGTTTCGATAATCAAAGTATTCTACTACAACGACATATTGAATATTTCAAAATCCATAGCTATAAAAAATGTTAAATTTCAATCACGCTCAATAAAGGCGATCTAGTTAAAATGATTTGTTATTATTATGAATAGAACAAAAAATAATTTTCTTATCGATATATAATAGCAAATAGAGCACTACTATTATAAATTTTTATTTATTACATAAACTAAAAATATTATTTATTAAATATGAAATGTTTGTCTATACAGATTAACTGTGCGTCATACATTGAGATACAAAATCATATAAAAAATAATGTTTTTATTCCAGTTCGGTAGTTAAACAATAACTTTATGCTGCAATATAAACGGTAATCACTTCAAATCGGAACATAGTTAAAATGACACATAACCATCAATATAAGGACCTAAAACACAAAGATATATAATGAATATATTATATTATGTAATTGAAATTTTGGATATAACTAATATAGAGAAGTCATTCATGAACGATATGTATAAGTCAGTAAATAATGTATAACCATTATAAAGCAAGATATAGCTATCGATAAGGCTTTAATAGAAACATTATAAAATTTAAGGGGAAGTTGGAGCTATAGCTTCGCAAATCCGCCACGGGGTAATTAGTATTTCAAATGCCAAAAAAAAACTAAAAGTCGGATTGACATTTTCTTTTGGTAGAATG
>UCOJ01002322.1:0-12916 GCA_900474305.1 Cecidostiba fungosa
ACTTGCAACCGCCAAAACACAAGCATTAACGCACACACTAACATATTAAGGCACGCATTTCAAATTAAACTCGTGGGTTATTGGCCACCTCCGGCCCCCGACCACCCACCCCTACTTGTTTTGTGAACAGGTTGAGAGACTATGTCCTTATTTTCTTTTTCGGGAACCTTCAAGGGGGACCTGGCTAGAAATACGTTTCAGACGATTCTGAGTCGATCTAACTGGTCATGGAGAGAAGAATTTGTTTTATTTTGATAGGGAAAAATTTCGGATTAGTACGATTGAATCTTCGACTCTGAAATAACTATTCAGGGAAGGCTCCAATCGAAAAATCTGTAGAGGACATAGTTGTAGGATTTGGAGCGGGGAGTCGAGTGGTAACCGTGGATTCAACGTTCGACTCTAATTTCAAGGTCATTCGAAAGTCAAAGTTCGTTTTTTCAATATAAACCATATTTTTTTACTGCTGTAATGCAAAGAGCGGGAAATTTTACGTTCAAAACGATATTTAGATGTACGATTGCTTTAGCACGAATGCGTGATTGCTATAACTACACACAAAATAGCTAACTCTGAATATATTCAATACACTTCATTTATTTATGAAACCTTTTCAATTACAGCACATTACAGAATCATTTATTTATATTCTCAAATGTATAACTACAAAAACAAGTTAATTGTACGGCGTCTAGCGTCAGATGGACCGCTCCTCTCCTCTCCGCTTTAGGAATTTGAATTTCTCACTCTTGTTTTCCATTGGCTGCTTCTCCTCTACAAATATAGACTGTGTATGTAGCAAGTGCTGAGGTCGGGAGAGAGAACAAGTCGTCTTCCTAACTATTTTGCTTTATTGAAAGCTTACTGTGCTCTCCGGTGTGACTCGTGTCGCGGTCGAATTGGAACTGAGCGGAGCGGTACCTACATGTATATGCGCAATCGTCAATTTTATACCATAGAAACAACATCGACTGATAGCAGCACACTCAGCGTCAAACGATAGTGTCAAATTCGAAAGAGGGAAATCACCCCGGCCCATGCTTCATTTACTTCCTCGCATCGCAGATCAATCTACCAACGCATGTTACATTTCTATCGGCCCTCATTTTCAAAAAAGACGCTATTTAAAAAATATTTGGAAAATTTTCGTCACCGACAATCGAAAGCTCGTGAAAAATACTACAAAATTAGAATAGTCGGAGTTTTTCCACCCCACTTTAATGCATTCTTACAGAGGCGTATCAATAAATTATTTATTTCATCGAAAAAATGAGACTTGGAGTCCTAAAAACTGTTCGTTTCTTCTTATTATTATACCTTACTGAAGAGAAACGAACAGTTTTATTGAAAGATATACCGAATGAACAAGAATTCAGCGACAAAGGGAAAATAATTATATTCAAATCGTGGTGAAGGAAGGCGCCGGAATAGAGAGACGCTTGTATAGGGTAGCGCTGATTTTCCGGCGGCGACGACAACGATGACGGGGTTGCTATAGCGATGAATATAGCATAGGGGTTGCTCGCGAGCCCTAGCGTTTTTCTCTCTCTCTGCTCTGTGTATAGGTGGATTACTGTCAGCTGTGTACTACATGGCCTCTGGCGCAAGGTTACGTCGACGGGGGTTTACCTACATACGTCTGAGGGGTTTGAAGCGAGCTTTTAAAGGGATCGACGAGAAGCAGAAAAGCACAATTATCTTATACGTGGAGATAAGGAAACGTGATTAGGAGGCCAGTTTTATCGATGGGAATCTCGAAGGAGGATTTGTTGAATAGTAAATTACGATACAAGTGGCGTAAGTGGCACCTCCTGGCACGACGAGTTAAGCGCCCGAGCGTAGGGAGGACTCTTACGCCGTGCTATAAAATGTCACTGAGACACGCGTATCGTATACTATTTTATAGCATCTGCCTGCCTCAAATCCGCCAAGACACGCTTATTCGTGTCGAATTCTATATTTGAAAAATTCCATGAGCAGAAACGTATTTTTTCATGTAAATAAAAATAAATGTTCAAGTTCGATAGACAGCGTAGAGTTTTATATCATCGCAGCTTCTGACAGAGAGAACCAAAGTGGAAAATTCGATCAGTTTGATTGGATAAATACGAAGCACATCGCCGGGCTATATTTGGTCGCCGGAATAATAAATCGAGTTCCGCCGTTATAATATCGAATACCACAAAAATGTGTGCAGCTAACAGCTATATTAGCTGGAGCGTTAAGTTTTCATTCCGAAAATTCCAGCTTGATAGGCGTATATCCCGACATACTTTTGCAACGTCATCGAAAAAAAAAACTTTTACCTCGCATTTTTACTTCCTCCCATTATGCAAAAATTTCCATTAGCATTATATCCGCGAATATTAATACATCCGCTATATTATCAGACAGTCTCCCACAGTACTATATTATACTAGCTCTAGCAAGGCTTCATCAGTCCTATCCTATAGGACTGTGCACTACTTCTATATATAAAAAATGTAAAATAGGCCCTTATTTATCGCATCGGCCTCCGTATCGATGAGCATCACACTCACTCTCTCTCTCTCTCTCTTGAATCGAGGTCGGTCCGATACGATGTCCCGAGAAGAGACAGAGTCGATTTTACGCCAACGCGAGCTCGCGCGTCGTGTATTTTTAGAGAGCAGCTTTTATTCTTATATTTTACACGGAAAAATGATAGACTGCTGTGATTTCAATTTCGTAATTTCAATTTATTCTTTTCAAGAGATTCTTTATGAAATATTTCGATCGTCGTGTCCAAGGCAGCTGATATGTTGTTGGTATGAATTTTCGCTCTCGAGAGATGAGCATCAGCCTTCACTCCTTTTTATTGGCGCCGTTATTTTTATCAGTCGGCTTTTATAAATAACGAGCGATGAACTACTTTTTTCCCTTTCTCGCGCTCCAAATGCGATTTAATATGCTCCAAAAACCGGCAAAGTATCCTATTCCTATATACATTATAGCGAAGAAGAAGTGTTATTAGAAAAAAGGGATATGACACAGCCATAAGCATACACCGTGAACGAGGTAAAAAGACATTGACGGAGTGGCTCATCCTCGAGTGTACATCACACACACACACACACACCACAATTTTCAAACAAACAAACAACCGCAGACGTCGAGCAATTAATTAGAGAAGCATAGCTTCCGCCGCGTCGCGTCTGATCGACTCGGGACGTTACTACTGGCGCATTTCACGTACCGGTTCATCAAACTCGAGATCGATTGCACATGTTTCACGATGGCTTATTCGTTACACGATTCTCCGTGTGTGTATATCCTCTCGTAAGGGCACGTGCAGGAATTTTGCAACCACGTATCCGATGACGAATTTAATCAACGCTCTGGAATCCAGGTGGTATTCCCGATACACTGAATTTTTACATTATATATGAGCAAATCGATCGAGACACACCGCACCGCAGCAGCCAAGTAAACCAACTGCTGCTACACATCAGCCCGAGCGTCTGCTTTGAATTTTTAATCGCGAGAGCGTCGAAAGAAGCTTCCCTCCGGCGGTCAAGACGGTGTCAAACATTCATCGCTTGCGCTTTAGAGATGTCCTGAGGCACACCGTCGTCGTTGCCGGCAGCCCATCGACCCTGGCCTTAGCTACAGCTACATCAGCTTTTTATCTCTGCGCTCTGCAATTGAAAAGAGGGATGCAGCGAGTTGCTCAAGGTCCGTATAGTATATACGAAAGAGAGAGAGAGAGAGAGAGAGAGCAGCGAGTATTATAGCGGAAAAAATATTTATATATACGTGTGGACGAGGTATCGAGCAAACGCGCGACCCAGATTCACCTTCGTTGACGTATATGTGTGTGAGCGAGAAAGAAATACTAAATCACTCTTTGTTCCCGCTGAAAATTTCCTCCAAGTTTTCGGCGCCGTTTTTCTTTCTTCTTTCCGAGCTTTCTTTTTACATGCGTGAGCTGCATGCAGTCGTCTCTGAAATGTTTCGCATCAGCCCTTTTTCCCAAAGTGGAATGTAATGAAAAGACGAGCCTATGCTGTGTGGAAAATTTTGAAATAGGTAGACATTTTTCACTTTGTGACGAAAAATTGAATGCGACTGTTGAAAACTTTTCAAAATTCATCGAGGACATCGAGTAACAAAAAAAATTCCGGCCATTCGGAATAATAGTCGTTCAATATTTTTTTTACTTGCATATTTTTGCGATTCTCTTCTGTTAATTAGTTTGTATAAAAATAATGTGGGAATTCATAGCGAGACACTTACGATTCCTCTCGAGGACAAGAGAAAGAGAGAAAACAAAGAGAAATGAATTTGAATGTTTTAAACTTAACCCAGTTTATCCAGAAAAACCCTGCCGTACTACAAGTAGACTCGGTTGCAATTGTAGCATGTGCGGCCCAAGCAGTAGGCCTAACAAGTGACGAAGAAAATCTGTTTTGTTTTACGGCTACTATAATACGGTTTGGTGCACCGCTATTGTAGCACTATATTATATATACCACATAACCACCAATCCTCATCCTCTCGAAAAATACATTCAACGTTCCACGCACCCTAAGAAACAGCCCCAAAACAAGGACGTTTATATATAATATAACAAACTATTGCCGGTCGTCACGCAAAATCGGCAAGCTATATACTCGCGGAAAATTACACACCTCTCGCAGAATCCTTATACACCGACGGTGAATCACCGCCTCACGCGATCCTCTCGTTATACACACGCGAAATTTGCGCTATATCGATTCGTTCGCGCCAGTAGTGGTCAACTCTTCAAAAAAAATATAGCCAGAGTTCGGCAGATCTTGCTGATGATGACAATACAAAGCGTATTATGAAAGATTCAGAAATGTATACGTGTATATAAAAACAACGAGAGCGACGTTTAGCACGAAATCTCGATATAGTAAAAGCAGCGAATCGTAAAGAGCAATCCTAGCATCAGCAGTATACAAACGCCAGCCCTTAACGTACACTCGTCGTCTTCTCCCTCTGTCTCGTCGACTCGAAGGGGGTGAGCACACGCATACAGACTCTTCTCTATATACTATGTATATAGTACATACGTACGAAGCTCCGTTTGGTTTATCGAACGATTGCGCGCGCAGAGCAAGACACACGCTGCAGCAGCAGCAGCAGCAGCTCGACCCCCGCGCGTTGTTGCATAGTCCGCTCATCTCTGCGCGCGCCGAAGGGAAAGCTCGCGCTAGAAGCAGCAGCAGAGTAGAGAGCACTGTCAAAACAACCCTCGGAGCGCGAGCATCCCGTGAGCGGGTCAGAAGAGAGAGAGAGAGAGAAAGAGAGAGAGGCTTGTGTGCTGAGAGGGATAGAGAATATACTGTGGCTGTGTAATAGTGCTGTTAATTTTTGTTTTCAAGATTTTTCAAAACTTCGCCGTGCAAGCTCCCAGTCATCGGAACGACAATAACAACAGTCGGGGTGTTATATAGTCGAGAGAGACAGAGAGTTACGACGCCTCGTGGGTATCGGTGCATCAGCGCGCGTGTGCGTGGCCGAACCCCGAGGGTGGCCGGAGACGATCGATCGACTGCCGTCGTCGCCATTTTGTTCGCATTCGCTCGACATCTCGCGGTGTCGCGCGAGTCGACGACTCTTCTCCCAGGAGAAGACTCGCTCTGTACACACGGTTTATACGCACACAGAGCGGCTAGGAGCGGGTGTCTGCTTCGAGTGTACACCGCAAGGGAGTTTGCAGCCAGATAGGCAGTAGTGTAGATATAGTCGGAGAGAGAGAGAGAGAGAGCGGCGAAGAGGCAAGCGCGGAGGGAGTGGAAGAGCGGCGCAAGCCAGGGAGTATTGATTGCGAGGTAGCCGCCGCCGCCGCCGCCGCCTGCCGCCATATTCGCAGGCCCCCACAGTAGACACGCCGTCGCGGAGGACGCTGCTGCTGTACAAGTGTTACACAAGCATCGTCATCACGGCGGCAACATCAGAATCGCTTATTAGGTAAGCGCTGAGAAGAGAAGAAGGAGAGAGAGAGAGAGAGCTGGTGTAACGGAAGAAAGAGCCAAGAAGGGACCCGGCCGAAGCTCATACACGGCAGCAGGCTGGGAGGACGGCTGAGCGAGGTCGTGGGTCCCGTCGTGGAGGAGGCCATCGAGCCGGGGGATGCAACCCCGCTGACGGGACCCTCGAGGGAACAACCCTCGATACCCCGAGTCCAGCCCCCGCCGCCCAGGATAACAAGCCTCAGTCCACCCCGACCACCTTCACGCTCCACCAGCAATACAGAATTATTGAGCTCCACGACCAACGCTGCCGCTGCCGCTGAGCAGCGGATATCCCAGAGAGAGAATCTGCAGCCGGGCAGCGAGCCGCAATCCCGTAGGCCCAGCAAAGAGCAGAACGAAAACATGGGCACCGTACTGTCCTTCAGCCCGAGGGAGAGGCAGCAGCAAACCGGCAGCAGCCCCTCCCATCAACCTGCCAACTTGACTCTCAACAACTTCAACTACGAGCAGTTGAACAATGTGAAAAACAGGGAGAATGTGAAAGGCCAGCATCAGGCGGCGGTCGTTGGCGGCGTCGCGGCCGTTGCCGCGACGCAGCAGCCCCCTGCCAATAATAATTCCCTTCAGAACAACAACATCAATCTCAACAACAATGACAACGCGAGGATCATCTCGGAGAAGAACGCGCTCGAGAAGAATCTCAAGAAGAACTCGCTCATCATCGGTGCTCTGTCATGGAAACGATTCAGCACGGTCAACAATAACAAGAAGAAGCTCGACAACAAGAACAAGAACATAAAGTTCCGACAACCGCTCGACAACATACCCATCACCGACAAAAACAAGAACATTCAGACGCCCCAAGTGAGTATATTAATAAGCGCAAACGTAGTGCTGGTAATAGTTAGTTGAGAGCTTACATTTTTGTACATAGTATACACCTAATAGCCATGAAAAGCACGTAATCTACGTACGACAAGCCTGAAAAACCAAATCCCCGCATGTATAGAACGGTACAATCATTGTAAATAATCCAAGTGAAAATTGGCAAAACGCAATCTCTATGTTCCCAACGCAGGTGTCAATGATCGGTCCGCCGATGAACACGTCCTTTTATTCGTATCAGACGAAGGCGCCGATTTCGAACAACAATCACGCGTCGCACAATCCCCAGTGCGAGAAGCTCGTGCAGAAGCCGCAGCCACCCGCATCGAGGAAGACCGTGATCCAAGCCTCGACCTCGGAACTGCTCAAGTGCCTCGGCGTCTATCTCCACGCCAAGTGCATCAAGCTCAGGGACTTCCAGGCTGGCGATGCTGTCATGTGGCTCAGGACGGTCGATCGTAGTCTCTTGCTACAGGGCTGGCAGGTGGGAGCTTTCTCTTTTTCCTCCATTATATTACACTTTTACAATGGGAATTCGTCGATATCGGCTATACGACGTGCGTATACTAATGGAAGCTATAAGTAGCTTCTTATATCGCGGACCGCGTTGTGCAAGCTTCGCTCGATTGTTTCGTCATTCCGTGCTACGCGAATGTCTGCAGCTATTGAACGCTACTGCTGAACTTGATCGGCTTCGAGTTAAAGCGTCAAACTTGAAAGCGCATGAAACTCGTCGTGTGTTTTGTCTGTGAAATCGCTTTTTCGAAACGTCTGTCTACCAGCGTAATACCGCATAGTAATTAAAACTGAAAATCTACGCAATATCCCGTGAAAACTCATTGATCCGTCGCTTTGATCTCCAGCAAACGTGACCAGTCTTTTGAAACTCAACGTATACGCACATAGAGTGCAAGAAGGATCGGTCTCTTTTATTCGATACTCTAGCAGCCTCCCCTGGGAACAGTCGCAGCAGTAGTAATGAGAATCATGCACTCCAGTCACAATATCTCACGCGGAGAGGCATATTACACTCCCGTCGCGTATGTCTAAGAGAAGCGACGCGCTTTCATTTGGACGCGCTCCGCGTATATTCAATTTGTCGTGGCGGATAAAACGGATTTCGCGGAACTGGATTAGTTCTCTGTCTCTCGATACTGTTTTTCCTGAAAAAGAGCGAGTCGCTGCTTTGTCTGCAATTAACGACATTATCGTTAGTACAGTAACCTTCGTTCTCGTTAAGCTAATTATTGCCGCAGACGTTTCAACGGTAATATACGTGTATTTCACTCTCGATTGTTTTCGTCGCGACGCTCACGTGTGTATACAGTATGTATACGACTACTAATCGAGTTTTGGGATTGTCATTATCATCATCTCGGCTGAGTAAAAATCGATAAACTTCGCAACCCTTTCGTTACCCGACTGCAGGGAAAGAAAAAATTGGCTATAAAACAAACGAATCTCCCCGGACTGCTATAATGAAAACCGACGCACCCTCTCGCGATTTTTCAAAATCCACATCTCGCCCCTACTCTATTATATACGGAGACGTAGTATGCATAATTCAGGCCGACGCCTCGGGGCTCTCCAATTAAAGTCCGCAGTATACAGCGAGAACGAAAACAGAGACGGCGATCCTCTAGTCTCTCTCTCTCTCTTCCCCCTTCCCCCCCCCCTCCCCTAAAACTTTATATATCCACGTGACCGACGCAGTAGACTCACCCTAAATATTCGTCTAGTGGCTACTACTACATTTCTCTACTACGTTCTCCCCCTTAGGCCTGTAGAGAGTTATAATATTTCAACAACGAGAGTTATGAGTTACGGAGATTTCCACGACGGAGAAAATTCGAGCGTTGCATCATTAAAGCCTCTGAATAATTAAAATCGGCGTCTTGTACGAAAATTCATCGTGATGGGTCAAACATTAATTCAACGCCGGCATATACCTATACTTATACACTGTGGCCGCGTATATTAAATTATTTAAATCATCGCGCGGCTGGTATAAATTTCAAAAACTATGCACTCTCGAAGCCATATTTAATTAAATCGCAAACTTGGAGCCGCACCCGAAAATACGCATAAAGTACAATATATAACCACTGGCTTCCTCGAAGGAAGAAGAAGGAGGAGAAGCTTGCACTTCCAGCAGCATAATTTTCTATATATACCCTCTCCTAACCCGGAAAAGCCGTCCAACCGTGAGAAAGAGATGTCTCTTTTTTCCATTTTCCACGCGTGCAGGGAGCCGACCTTTCCTATACATATCGACGTATATTTGTGCTTCGTTCAATTATTTGCTTTGGCCCAGTGTACGCCCGCAAATATAATATATAATAAACACACTGACGTCGTCCTTTTCTCGGTAAATGTACGTTTTTGGAAATTGTTGTATCCAATGCGTTCGTTTTTAATTATTCCGGCGTATTGCGTTACTCCTAATAATGGAAAATCGAATCGCGATCGTCGATTAATATTAGCATACATATTTTTCATACAATCACTTTTCCCGCTTATAAGATTTCCCGAAGGGAGAGTCCAAAGCGAGATGCAGTATATGTAGAGAGTAAATCGAAATATTATGCAGGCACATGTACGAATTCTGGAGCAAATAAGTGGTGTATACTGCGCACGCACAAGGACCGGGAGAGGAAAGAAAAAGGGGGGAATCACACACGGGCTTCGGACACGTGCAGGAGGGAGCTTCGTTATCGCGTTACTCGAGAACCGCACACGGTTTTTACTCCTTTCTTTCGTTGCGCCGTAGCGCAGTCACACGAGATCCTTGATTTCTGCATCGAGGGCGTATATTACATGGCAAATTGGAATTCGGCGCGGCCCGACGTTTCCGCTCTACTTCTACGACTTGTCTGTTTCTATATTTGGAACAATTCGAGGGAGAGCGTATAATGAGTAATTAAAGTTTCGAGAAATTGGAAGTATATGTCGCATATTGTCCGTACGCCTGATTAATTCAACGTCCGAAAGTTCTGGCCGAGCGAGTCACTTAATTAGATTCTTATTGTAAACGCGCGCGTATAATTGAATTGCAGTATCGAATATTCGCTGTGTACACGGTAATCCTATATTTTATGTGTATATATTTTCTGTTTTTCCTCGATTAATTAATCGACCGGTGATAATTGAAGGTATACGACGAAATATTCTGCCGTACATATATTCGCGCAATAAGTCATCAAGGATCTCAGCTCCCTATATAAATACTCGTTATGTGTACTATACCCTACTCGAGTACTATATAATACTGCATCTGAGCGTTGTCTCTGTGTGTGTGTGCGCGCACGCGAGTGCGACAGACTCCGATAACGAGCTGTGATATCTCGATTTTTTTTCGTTCGATCTCACCACTCTATGTATATCACACTCTTTTTTCTCTATACACAGAGTCAACGCGAGCGTGAAAATAACGAGACGGCACTAATGGTCGAAAACGAAAATCGCGGACACTCATCACGCACATTTAATTCAATTGAGAGCAATTGCGCTTTAGAAAACTATTGTATACTATCGAGCGTGAAAACGGATCGATCACACATGTGCACTTTTAATTCTAATCAATCAAGGGTGAATTTCGCGAGCGTGTGTGGATTGAGAGATATTAGAGGCTTTTTTACAAAGTCGCCCGAGAGAGAAAGATTGATGCGAGGCCTTTCTTTATCTCTCCCTTTTTCCTTCTCTTATATATGTATATACGAGCCGTCGCGGCAATTATTACACAGCGCGAAAAGTGGGTTCGTTAACCCTGCTGCTGCTACTGTTGGTCTCGGGTTCAATTTTTTTTCACGCGCTCTAATTACATTTTTTGACAAGTGCACATTTCATTGTTCTTTTGCTGCCATGATTTCGTCGAACTTCGCTAATTGACGTACAACGTTGATCGGTCTAATTAATTTTAATTAGCGTATTTTATTATATAACAAAATATTCGAATGGCTAGAATGCAGCGTGAGGCCAAAGAAATGTAATGTTGCGTAACGAAGAGAGATACATTTGCGATTCCGAGTATACTAAGAGTTATTATTATACCTACGCTAGCGAATATTACCCTTGACGTCATTCTTGAAATTCCATGAGACTATAATACTCGCGAGTGAATAAGGAGATTAGACTCTCAGGAATGATCCTATCACGATACATACGTTTGCGCAGGACACGACCGTATTTTAAAGCGACGTGTAGTATCGATTGGTACCTTCAGAGGGTTTTCTTCGATACCCGCGACGCCGTGGACAAATATTGACGAACTTGGCTGTAATCAACCCCTTTATTACCAAGCCCACACGATGTATATAGATTACGTTGCACTCGATTTCTTTTTTTAAAGCTTATATTCAGCGAGAGTAGCGCTCTGTAATCGACCCCTCGTACATAATTTCAAATCTGCCTGTGTGTGTGTGGGTATGTGTGTGTGCGCGCGCGCGCGCGTGTATATATATATACATACATATAATAAGTTTATGAATAATGCCGACGAAAATAAACTTGTATATAATACGCATCGACGTCATAGAATCGCAACAGCCATAATAATAATAATACAGTTACAACTTGGCTCGTCGAAAAAAAAAAAATTCGATCAATGCTAACAGTTCTCTTGCCTTGATCCACATAATACGCATATGCGCCTATTTTCAGAGTGAGAAGGGAAGACTTTCTAACACCAATCGCGGATCGACACGGCTGCAACTTCAAAACAATGTGACATTGTTTTCAGCCCATTGTACAAGTAAATACTCCCTCGCGAAGTATAAGGCTGTATTAATTCTTAATTATAAATGTTTCTCACAAAAATATTCAATGTATGTATTATATAGACACGAGGATGTACGGGAATCTAATTACCCGCGAATCCGTAGAGACATCGGAACTTCCGCCTGGAAACACGCGCTCGCGAGAGAAGCCAAAACAGCGTAATAATACGATCAGTATATATATAGCCGTCAGGAAAAAAATATGCCAGACAATGTCACGAGCCCGTCACATGTTGTATCCTCGCGAGCGGAAACGCAGTTTTGTGCACACACACACACGAACACACACACACACACACACATATATATATATATATAAATAAAGTTTCGAGTAGCATTTCGAAAAAGGCGAACTATAGGTATGCTTTGTTTTTAAGGAGTACACACACACACACATTTATGACGGGGCAGAAATAAAAAAAAAGTTATATTGCGGTTTTTCCGAGCCGTCCGCGCGTCAAAAACTATATAGGCGTCAAAAAGGTTTAGAGTTGACAGAGGGAAACCCGATAAGTTGTATAAACGATGAAATCCTTGATTTTTCCCTCCATATATCTTTCTCGGAAAAAGCTTTGAATCCCCGGCCGTCAGTGAAAAATCAAACCAAAATATGCAGTCGCGTCGAATAAAAACACCTCCTCGAAATTCCATTAAAAAACAAACTCTCTCTCTCTCTCTCTTTCTTCTCCGCAGAGTCGGGCTATACTAACTACTGCGCAGGGGCAGGGCAGGCCGCTCACCCCTGTAAATATCGATCGGTCGAGGTCCGCGTTACATCGACGTCGCTTTTTCCCATCAGCCAGGCTGCTGACTCTCTCTCTCTCTCTCTCTCTCTCTCTCTCTCTCTCTCTCAGCCCCCGTAACAATTATCTCATCTCTTCCGGATTACGTAAATGCGAGAGAACCCGATACAGCACCTGTACACACACACGCACACACACACACACATATATATATATGTGTGTGTGTGTGTGTGTGTGTGTGTGTGTGTATATAAAACTTGCGTTGGATTGACCTAGTTTCAATCGAGACGGTGTATGTATGTACACATGTATAATATTTAATCCGGGCGGATGGTGATATGACTCTTTTATCTACTGGAAAGTTCGTCGTTTGACGCTGGGAAGATGAATGTTGCGAGCGATATTTCGGATTCACTTTGCTGGAAGATAGAAGGGTATTAGAGTTTTAGTAGATGTAGTCGCGTATGCGCGTATTGATGTTTGAGCACAAGATATCGTCGGTCCCTACGAAGACTAGTGTGGTTCAGATTTCCTACGAAGAGTAGTGCAG
>UCOJ01002323.1:0-12913 GCA_900474305.1 Cecidostiba fungosa
GTATCATATTATTGCTCATATGATAATCATACGATTGCTCATATGATACTCATATGAGCACTCATATGATTATTTTCAGCCGGGATATATTTTCAAACATAATATAATACAAGCCTAAAATTATATTATGATTAAAATAATATTCTAATATTATTTTAATATTGTTTAACATATATTATTTTATTTACTATACTATATTTGATTTTTTTAGATTTATCTTATTTTTTTACATCTGTAAGTTTGTTGCAATTTAAATATATATTATTATGGTACATAATATTATTGGCATGCACCATAATGCAGAATAAACAAATTCGCCTAACATTTTACTCTTGTCGAAAGTTAACTTTTTGTAGAGATTACATTTTTTTTGAGCTAAGTTATTAGAATTATCCAAAATTTGGTCTAAAAATAAAATATGTTTTATAAACATTTTTAATTGGAAGTAAAATATAGTTATTGGACCTGTCAATTGAAAAACTTTGAAGCATAATTGATATCGTGTGATGGTATCCTATTATAAAAAGGAGACAGCAATTAGTATCGAAATGAGCCAATTCAGAGCGTTAGTATGAGCCAATTCAGAGCGTTATCAAAAAATTTCATTGGCTGATTAGTGTCTAATTAGAGGACTAGTATTTACTAAGAAAGGTGTGCAGTGACTTTAAGGTCTAAAGTTAAAAAACGCAAATTGTAAGATTTTTAAAACAACTTAAAAACTAAAAATGTAATATTGCTGTATAGTATTGATTATAAGTCACTTTTTAATAATGGCGTAGCACAGTTTGGCAAGTTTTGGAACCAGAATTATTATTTTGTATGGATAGGATTCGTATAAACAACAAAAAAGATTGCATGAATAAACAAAAGTTTGCTGCACTTTTAGTAAAATTGAAACATACATCTTTCATAGGACTCAGCGACAAGGAATCACACAAAGAAAATAAAAAAGTATATGAAACAGCATTTATAAGAACTTACAGCGGTAGAAGCAGAAGTCAAGCAGAGCAAAGCTTTTCGGCACTGCTCTATTCCTGGCCTCCGAGGGCAATCCTGATTTGCCTCGACCAGTGGACCGCAATTCCTTCAAGCCGCTTTACCAACTTCTTACCGGTGCTCGGTATATTACGGTTAAGCCCAGCATTTTATACTTCAGGTCAGTCTGGTTGCATATAAAGCTCTGCAGGTTCGAGATAAAATCTTCCTTCACGCACGTTTATTCGTTCAACTATATTATATCGTTTGTTCAAGGTACTCATGTATATTTTTTTAAATCGAAATCAATTTATTAACTAGACGGCTGTACAGTTGTGTGTATGTTTTTAAGAAACGAAGGGGTGGACACGGAAAAGATTTATTGTCAAACCTTTTGGATGTTTAAACTTCTCGAGTGTTATCTATATTAGGGTAGTTATAAAGTTACTTTGCTGTTTTGAGATTTTGATAACTTGGCGAGATATAGATAAGAACAAAATATTGCTCCATATAAAATTGCTTTGGTAAAAAATAAAAAATTCCTAGATTTTTTCGCGTTTATATCACGGAAAATGAAACCGTAATTTAATTTTATTGATTTGTGCATCGCTATACTTATATAGACCTGCATTGAGAAATTAATTTAAAAAAATCATAATCGTATGGATTAATTTTACGTTAAATATAGTTAAAGATAATGGAAAATACAACACTAAGAATTATTTCGAAAATGTTCAACTATGTTATACGTTCGTATTACTACGTAATGAGGCAAGTATACATAATCTGCAGTGCTCAATCTATAATGCAGCCTTGCCTCTGTAAACTTGAAACGCGAGTGTGCTGTAGCGAAAATTATGGTAATATTAATTTTGTCAGCGATCTAACTAGAAAGTGACGGTACAGGTACGTATGAAGCTACACCACTACGCTGACTGGGTAGCAACCAGCTACAAATTCGTTCTGTAATATCGTATCAAGTTAGATTGGCCTGAAAACGACGAAAGCTCGAAAGCGCGCTCGATCGTTGTTATCGTGGTTATGGAGGTTGTCGAGAACAGTAAAAGCAATGCGGGATATGGCTTGCAGTGCGCCTCTACTGGCACAAATTGATAATCTGTTTTAAACTTTTGACATCAAGAAGTAGCCCTGATATCTTGTTAAAATTACTATTTTTTAATATATTGTGAATATTGATTACAAATGCTTACTGATTTTCTGAAATGAATTTCTCGATATAAACATGAATTCTTTTGGGAGAAATTCTATGATATTATATTTCATAGTGTAGTATATACTATATAGATCCTGTGTAATTTTTGATGTGGGTCGTGTTTGACTATTGGATGTAGGATATTGAAATCAAAATCAATGTTATCACAAGCTGTACAGAGGATTTTCCTTGAATTTTCAATTTTAAAAATTACGAGTGCCCCGTGGAAAATCAATACAAAGAATACTGCCGGGCCAGATATTGATCTTTGTGGATATTGAAGTTAAAACATTGTTGATGATCGTCAAAATGTAATCTTCAGCGTTATTGTTTACATTTCCGAAAAGGATCTTGCTTTAAAAATCTCCCGAGCTGTATATTTCGAAGGGCTTCCTAAAGAAGAAAGTTGATACATCGATACCAGGCGTTTCCTGAAAAATAACATAAGATACAGATTTTTTGGGATTTCCAATACGGTAAATTTCTTTCTCGTAGTTTACCTGCGAATAATATTTTTTAAAGTATCATTACATTCAATTATTTCACAAAACGCTTTTTTACAAAAACGATGATTTCAACAGTTTCAAGAATAAATTATAAAAGACAAATTGAAAGCAATAATGTAATCTCCTAAATTCGGTGTTGACGGAAAAGTCAGAGACGCTGAAAAAAATATATCACCGACGACGACAATTGAGGCGATCTTCCATTCGAGAAATTGTTATTTCATTAAAGCACAGCAAAGGGTGAACACAATGATCTCGCACCGCCGCACATTCAAATTGACTAATTTGTCGAGGTCTTTCTCTGCGTACGTGGCTCTCGATAAATTCCCGCTGAATTCGTCGTCCTGGCCACCGCGTCGCTCGCCTGCAATTAAAACTTCATCGAGAGATCTTTCATTTATCCCCCAACGGCTCGACTACGGTTTCTCCTCGTTCGTTGGCTGCTCGCTCTTTTTTTCGATTTTTCATTGTTAAATAAATTCAATGAGAAACTGCATCGGCTGCGGGAAAAATTGATACTTTATTTGCAATTATTATTAAAAAAAAACTGCAGTCGGCCTTTTGCATTAAAAGAATTTCACGTTAACGAGTATTATACGCGATATGCACACAAAAAAAGAGGGAATATTCGCTGCAGCCTGGATCTCGTTTTTCTTAAAACAAAAGCAGTAGGTATAGCCATGGCGTCGCTCTAAATCCCGAAAAAAATTTCAATTTAAAATTACGCGCTTCGCAATCCGCTCGCCTGCTCACGAACGAAAATGAAGTTGGCCAATGCAGTGCGAGCTCGCGATTTTACTACTTTTTCCATAAATCTCACTTTTCTCCCACGAACTCTCTTCGTCCAAGTATTCACGATGTGCATCTGCGATATAGGCTTATATCTCTTTTCTGGCCTTGCATTTTATTGACGCCCTTTTCTTTTGGCTTTGATAGTTCTGATTTATACCTCTCACCAGCAGGAACAGCAGCTTCTTTTTTTCGTCTCGTTAACTCTCTTTCTCTACTGCCTTTTCTCTCTATAGTGTACAGCTGCAGTTATCCTTTTCGCGCTGGCTTTTCGGCTCCGAAATCTCCACGATTGATTTGCACATATTGAAATAAAAAAATACCAATGATTGCGGAATCGCTAGAAATTTTTGAGTTGTTATTATTAGCTTAGTTTATTAGTTTTTTTTTCATGGAATTTCACGTATATATATACATTATATTGTATTCTCTCTTATGTTGTCAGAGCAAAAATATACGTAACCCACTAGTGAGATATCAGAATCGCATAAAAGTGCAAGCGGAAAAAACTCTCGACAAAGGCTCGCAGGGAAGAAAAGAAGAGAGACTCGGAGAAGGGCCACAAGGGAGAGAGAGACTTGGGGCATTAGAGGCGCAATTTCTGTAATCGCGCAAAGGCGCCGGTCGAAATGGAAATACGGGCGCGGTTCTCTCTCTCTCTCTCTGTCTCTGTCTTGTCCTATATACATCTTATTTATATACGCGAGTCGTATACGGGCTTATCCTCTTCGGGAGACGGGTTATAGTATAGGCGCCCAATCGTAAAGGATAAGAAGCTTAGGCTCATCCGATTGGTTAGAGTATAATGGGTTTCCCTCTATACTATGTAAGACTTGCAACTTTTCTATGAATTCAATTTTATGCATAATTTCTTTATTCCCATTTGTGGGTTTGAGCATGTGGAGCTCGTGCATTTGAGGAAGCAGCAGAGTATATCAATCTCATTGTGCGTATTATATGATCCCCGAGGAAAGATGTATATGGAGATCTGAGACGTGTTCCTAAGGAGAACTGGGTGTGACCCGTATGACGATTGATCTTTAATGTGTTCGAGTACTCTGGCACAAGAGAGCGAGTATTTATAGTATCAGAGGCAGTGGGATTTTCAAAAAACTAGGATTAAATACTTTTTGCCGATGCTTCGCTTGTCTTTGCCGACCTATTTTACATTGCAGAAGAATATTGCTAGTATTGCTTTTTTTTGCTTTTCTGGAAAATAAGGGATATTTTCTCCAGCTTTGAGAAGATCTTACATTACGTAGATTTATAATCGTATACAAAAGAAATCGATTTGAATTGATGGAAATTCTGGCGCTTGTTTTGATCGTGCAATTAGATGGTATACGTCACAGCGAAACATGATCAACTCGCGCCTTATCGCTCATTCCCTCATTTTTCCACATGTACGACGTAGCGGTATACGACTGTATATATATATGAACAGTAGGTCTGCAGACTCCGGGATGAGAACCACGCGACATCGCGAAGGTTAGATCGATCGTCCTTAATCGGAAAGAAACAAGAGATAGTCGTGAATGGAGCGAAAGAATTGCACAGGGCGTCACCCTATATATACAGATGGGCCGAGCTATATATTAACATTACCCCTACAGGCATTCGAGCGTCAAAACGTCCTCTCTCTCCCGAGGGAGGAAAGGTCCATTTGTTCCGCGAGTCAAGCGCAATAGAAAGAGGATCCTTTCAAGGTGTCAAAACCGCACTGGAGATTTTCATTTTTGCATGCATTTTTTATAAGGGAATACCACCGAGGCATCAACTCAGATTCTAGATGTGCTACGTTCGAGACACTTGCAGTGCTTGATGGCTTCTATTGTTACATTTTTATGCCGGGAAAATAAATACTGCGGCTTTTTTTACAGTGAAAATGCTGAAATTTCATACCGAGAAGGATTCTCTTGAACGGAACTTTTTAAAATATTCTGTCTTCTTTGTTTTTGGGGAAAGTTCGTTTGGCTTCCATCCGCATTGTTTGCTTTTCTCGACATTGATGCTCATGTTGCAGAAATCGTTGCCTCTATTGTAGCTTGTGAGATACGATGAGAATATTAGAAATATATAGAAATCAGCGGTGCATCGGCTGATGCCCCTCGGGTTTATGGAACAATGGAATATTGTTTTGTTAATTAATCTCATATTTGGATATATTGTTTGATATAGGGATACAACGAAAAATTAATTACTGTATTTACAACTGCTGCAAACGAAATATTTTTTCTGAATTTTCAATGCTTCCACAAAACCTTCGTGCTCGATACTTTTCCGCGAGTTTTTATAATCTGCAGAATTTGAAAGAATTATTATGCCATAATAAATGCAAGAAGAATTTGCGCAGCTTCATTATATTCGCATTATATTCAAATGCCATTCAGCGAGATATTTATATATCAACTTCAAACTATGTAAAATGATAGATAATTAAATAACGGAGTGCAGCTCCTATATCGTTGTTTATCATATAATTTGATTTTTATTATATTTTTTATGAACGAAAATTAGTTACCTTTTAAACATTTTAATTTTCAGTTAACTTTCACGCACCCAGGATTGTTAATATGAAAAATAGCTCGTTGCACCTGTTCCATAAGGGATTTTCAAAAAGACATGGTAATGCGCAATAAAGGTGGTCCTGGGAAAAATTGTTGTAGTGTCTGGCAGCGCAGTGCGAAATTTGTATAATTTATGTGCATTTCTCTCTCTTCTTTCTCGCACGTCGTCTGTTTCCGTTTCCTCTCCCTACGTGTCCAAGACTTTTTTTCAGTCCCTCCTAAAACGACACTTCTCTTTCTCTCCTCTATCCTGGAAACTTGCAGGGAAGTAACTTTTCACTTTTTCCTTTTTCTCTCTCTCGCTGTATCTTATTTTAGCCAGCAGAGCCGCACTGACACCGTTACTGTGGCTGTGCCAAATTTGTCACGAGCAGAGCACGAGAAGCTGAACTGGATAGTTTTCTGAAAAAGTAAAGGCTATCGTTTATACGAAACGCAATGCTGCCTTTTCCCACGTTGACCATATGTAAAACAATATCCATTTGCAAGATTGCTCGCGCGCGAACGCGACATTTACGTTATGTGTAAGCTTATGCAAAGTACTTTTGGCTTGAACCTCGCTTTATTTTTTCTTCTGACCATTTGCTTTTGTTCTTTGAAATTTTATTCCTCAATAAAGACTGTTTTATACTCTTTTTTAAAATTATATTCTTTATTTATTTAATTTAAATTTGTAAGATCTTTGGTTTCTCTCTCTATTTCTTTTTAGAAAAATAATCGCTTTTTCGAGTTTCGTCGTCGCTCAGGCTTACAGCAAAGGCAGGAAACTTGGCAGACTTTGCCCTTATACTTGCCGAAGAAGCAAGCAGAAAGTTTCGTAATCTTATCTTTTACAGTGCATTGTTGTGCATCATGACTCTAAGTCCTAGAATCTCGCGGCTAATGTCTTCTTAAATCCTCTCTTCTTCCACGGAAAAATAAAAATAGACGCAATATCAATTTTTAAATTACTATCAAATCAACATTTACTGGTATGTCAATTTTTGTAAAAATACAGCAGCACCTCAATAATCAGTGTAAACGTATTTTCATGTATATCAAGCCGAATAAAAAAGAAGGAAAAACCTGCATCGACGTGCAATTCTGTGGTATCGATAATACCGCTTCATGAGCATCTGCGGCCAAACGCAATTAACAATTTTGCTCGTGTAAGTGAAATTGATACTCATTATACGTCGACGCTGGGTACTTAGGTACGTATAGCCTTTTTCATCTTCGTTGCATCGCTGCAAGTAACATTACGTGATTCCCGTCGTGAACTAACGTTCCACAAGCGCAGGTCTCGTTCGAATTATGGAATTCGTGCGCGCGTGGCCTCATCGAATTAGCGTCATCTCTCGAGTGTCTGCGGAGAGCACGCGGTATATTCCGTGACTTGGACAGGCTCCAACGATCTGATCGTATATACACTTGCAGAATTCGCGAGTTATCAAATTTCAAAACATCTCCTTGGCTATTCGCGATGTTTCTTCAAATATATGACGAGCGGCTGAACATTCTTGGATGTTACTACTTACACCTACTACTTCGGAATCAATCTGCTCTATAATAAAAATCATGCGATACACATAGAACGATAGTATCATCGTTCGAGATTTCATCGCTGGCTCAGTGAAGAGGCAACTCGTATAAGGTACAGGAAGAATAAAAGCGACGCTTCGGTAATCTCGCTTCGAAGAACGCAGGATATCTCAATTCCAATCTGGCTCGTCGTGAGCATAGCTCACGTACGCACATATGGCTGCAACGGAAGGTTGGAACTTGCGATGTGTCCTCTTCTTTATCTCCAACACGTAGAGAGAGATGCTAGAAAAGCGAGAAGAGAGAGGCAAAAGCGATGGATGAGAGAACGGAGAAATTGCAGCGGACGTCGATGGACGGCGTTGGACGGATCGATAGAACGAGATTAAAAGAGGAAAGGCTGCGAGATTAAAAGGCAAAGCCGAGAGAGGGGGCTTGGTGAAAGGGAGACATTTATATTCCCGCGAAATCACCTCGTTGACGCACGCTTTCGCGAAGGTAACCCTTCGATGAAATTCAGGATTTCTCTCGGTTCGTCTACGAGGCTTCACGTGCTGTATATGTATAAGCGCATAGGGTGTAGGCGAAGGAGTTGAAGCTGACAGAGGAATTTCGATTTTCCCGCTTTCTCTCTCTAGAGCAATGAAATCTCTATAGCTTGACTTGACAGGCTTAATGGCTGTCCTGGAAAAAATGCCAGTTGCCTCGATTGAAACGTACATAGACGTACGTAGATTGGTATTATAAGCTCCGGAATATTTGTGTGGAACATAAGTGCGGATTTATGCCACACAGTGCTCTAAAAAAATATTATATGAACAGGTGTAGATGCTATTCAAAGACTTTCTTGAAATATGGAAAATTGTGTACCTGGTTAAAAAAATTACTTCCATTATAATCGATGGAATTTTTCACGTCAAAATTTTCCATAACATACGGTTAAACCAAATTACAATTTAAAACTATTGAAATTTATTTTTATGATACCCACAGAGTATAATATACGCAGCTTAGTACATTAGAGCTACATAAATAAAAGCGAGTTTGACAATCGCGAAATATATGTACATTGGCATGATATACGTCGACTAAAGCGTGTTCGATCCTTTGCATGGAGCCTCAATTTGCCATAACACATCAAAGTGATAGTCGCTCTTATCTGCGTATAGTAGTGCGTATTATACCGAGAGCTCGGCATGATATTGACATATCTATCTGTCTATTATTCAATACACCGCAATCTGTCTGTGTGACAACATATCGTATCGGGACAGATTTCTCTGTTGGCTGGCTATAGTTCTGGATTAGTCGAGTTCGCTGAATTCTACTTTGAATCACGTTACGCCTTATTATATGTTTGAAATTTTTTATATTTTTGGATTTTATGTTTTGGTATAGTTTAATGCGAACCTATGGACGAACTTGACTCCGTGGTACTAAGACAACGTGGCTATTTGTATTTAAGAACAATTTGGAAAGGACTAATTTTCAAATCGTGTAAATATATAAAAAGGAAAATCGATTTATTCTGATTCGCCGCGATATCTATTGAAAAATCAAGTAGATTGAAAGGTATCAAAGTATTACGAATTTCTTTCCAGGCTTCAGTTGTATCCCATGAAGCATGCGGGCTTAATTAGAAATTCTTCGAAGAAAATTACTGAAAAGAAGGAAACTGAAGGATCTGGAAATGAAGGAACTAATGCTGCCAAGAGTCTGAGAATTTCCACAAGCTCTTTTCAGCAGACCATGCAATCGGGATTTCTTTGGCTGTTTATTTTTTCACGTTCCTTCGTCTATCTCCCTCTGCCCTTACTTATTGCTGCTTTAGCTTTTTATCCTCCTCTCCTTACTTTTTTGCGTTTTCCTCATTTGTTTTTTCTCTTTCTATTACACTTCTTTTTCAATAAAGGCGCGTTCGTTCTACTGGTATTTTCCCGTGGCAGAAAATTCAACATATTTTGGCCATAATATGGCGAATTTCCTACCATTTGTATTAGTATAGATAAGGGGTCTTGACACAAAACCTTTTTAAAACCTTGCCTTATGTTTAAAAAAATTATATTTGCGAGGAATCCAATGCTCACATTAGTACATAAACTTTTATAACAATACAATATATCAAATAAAAAAAAGTTCAAATATTCCATATTATTAAAAAACGTCGCGTACTCACCATCACAAATTCGTTTGTCAAATCCGCTAAAATCACCGGCTATACGGTGCCAAATTCAAAGTTAATGAACCACCCAACGCTCAAATTGTTTAAGCGGAGAGTTATACATCCGCAGCGTATAATAATGTCGCTTCAGGTGTTTTCGGTGGTCGACGCGTGCTCCGAGCCCGTTGATACTATTTAAAGCGGCTCGGAACGCTATGGGCCAGCGGCGAACCGCATAAAAATACGTCACCTCGACGACTCCCGGATACATCGAACGGAAGCCGGAAATCGAAGCGGAATTCGAGCGAAATTGCGAAGAAGCGGGAAAAGGTCCAATATCAGGGGCTGGAAAATATGCCGAGTGAGCGCGCTCCAACTCGCTACTGCTGCAAAAGGCAAACTTACGATGAACTTGTTATAGATACACCCCTCCCAAATAACTTCTCCATCCTGTCCGCGCTCCCGGCAATTTCTAAGCGGCTTTTCATTCGTCTGCTCTCTCTCATACTGGCTTGGCTTAACTTGCTAAGACTATACGGATGTGCTTACTTATCGAGAGCACGTCTGACTGACTCGTAAAGTTTATAGCTGTTAACAGAGGACTTTGGAATCTTTTGGGACTGCAATCTTCTGCATCTGATATATTTCCCTAAGTAATGTTTTGATTGTAATTATTCCTGAGACTGCTCTGTGCGTTGTAATAATTATTATATATGTATAGATTTCTATGATTATTATACTATGATAAAAAAGTAGGAAATAATTTATTCGATAACCAGGGTGTGGCCTACAAAAAATGTGCTGTGGTCGATTTCCAATGTTCATCGACGTGTTGCTTCAGTCTTTAGCAAACAAAACAAGATAAAAAAGGGCCGGAATCCGTGGATTAAAAAATTATTTTCGAGATTCTAGGACTCCCGAAAGTGCATTTTCTTCGTGGACTTTATTCGTTAGTAATTTTTCTGTATGATCAGATCTTTAACTAATATTAAGAAATATTTTTAAAGTCGGGATGTCCCATTTAAGCCACAAATATATCTATATACCATACCATCAGGTTTCTCGGCAAGGATTCAAAATGTCCATGATAACACCTTTTATGACTGCTGACAGCGGCGACGCTCGATTTTTATGAGTCTCAGTAATGGAAAGACTACATAAAGTTTCAAGGTATACACGCACGGCAATAGTACAGAGAGAATTTTTACTTCGTATTATTATAAATCGACGTAATTTTTCAGATCGATCAGAGGCTAGCCACCGCCACCCCTCTCAAACGCTATTCTATTTCTATTTCTAGTTCTATTTTCACTACTATTTCTATTTTTCGAATTTCATTCAATGGGCTTAAACTCAATTATACTCCCAATGGATTCTTTCTATCAGAGAGTAAAACTCGTAGAAATGTAAATTGACGAACTTGCTTTGTAAAGTCACCTCAAAGAAAACGACGTTTCATTCCCTAGTAGAAATTTCTCAGTCCTGGCCAGGGAATAGAGTGATTTTTACCCGGGATTTATAACAAACTTTTGAGTCAAACAAGCATTAAACGGTAGATATGTAAATACTAATAACGAGCGATTTATCGACGGTTCACAGTAAGAGTACTTTCAAACGATCTCAATAGAGTAATTAAAAATTGGTAGTTATACCATTGTAAAATTCAATAATGTTATAGCGTTCAAAAACAGTTGAACAAATGAAACGATGCAGATGAGAACAGAAGAAAGTAATCGCATAAAATCTGGAAAGAACTGCTTGCAGTCAGTAAAAGTTTGAGCGTGTACGAGAGGGCCCCATTGAACTCGATTTTGCAGACGTGCGGACGCTCTTAAGCTAAATATTAACGAGTCGCAGTGCAGTCGACTTAGCCGATCAATTCGAGGGCAATTGGATCAGTCGGTGTTCCTTCGAAATCACTGCTAGCCATAAAACGTCGTCTAGGGGATGCTGCTGCAAATCTATATTGATTGGTTTAGGACAAGGCTACTACTCGGCCCTCGAAGGTGCAGTCACGCCGGGCTAGATGCATAAAGGTTTTATTACACTGTGTTACGTGAGAAGAACCTCGAGATTTTCGCAGTTTCCAAAATGAAGCTATGAGGCAGACGAGCCAAAGACCCGACGCAACGACACACGCGCGACAAGTCCGAGTTTTAATGGGAAAGAAACTATTTGTCATCCTGTCGCATGTGCTTTGCTTGAGGTTTTCCTAGTCATTAGACTGATATACGTTCCATTTATGTTTACGAACTTTACTTGGCGTTTCCATGTATCAGAAAGTGCCATCAATTTTCTTGTTTTCCAGATTTACTTGATCAGTTAAACAATGTTGGATACAGATGTTTACATCCTATTTTGAACCTATTTTCAAAAATAAAATCAAAGATACCTACCATTGTTTGGAATAGCTCGTTATTTGTTTATGAAAAATAAAAGGTATTTTTTAGTTTCTCCTTGACGTCTTGTACAACACACAAATAAGGCGAAAGAAATATTTTAAATTTATCTTTTGATTGCACGATAAAGACTTTATTTGTTTTTTTACTCTTTAAGTGTAATCCACGCATATGTTCAAACGACAAAAATCAACTTGTTTTCCAAGGAAGTAAAGGACACGCAAGTGTAACACGACTTTGACTATAATCAAACATTACACAAACATAGCTTATAATACACTCGCTAAAATTCATTTTTGCACCGACTATGTAAAGATGAAAAAAATCACTTGATACAGTCACTCAATACCAGACTGCTCGCCATAAGATTACCACAAGTTTACTATATTAGTTATCGCAAATTTGCGGTACCTTTTACGGCAAATTCTATTCAATATACGTATCTTTGGAATCAGCAATTCAAAGCAGAAAACGATGATTCCCAATAACCAACCTGCAGCTAACATATAGAATGATGTGCTAAAATAGATCAAATCTGATGTACTCGATGAATCTTCCTTTTCAAAATATTTTTCTTTCAAATTATGAAATTCCCTATCGTAAGTGTGGAAGAATTCTATCAAACCGCCTTCGTTTAGTTTCAATAAAATAGAATTACATTTTCGAAGAAAAGGTGAATCCTCCGAGAATATGTATGCAGTAGATCTTTCAATTTCACATTCTAAAAAGAACCCAAACGTTAACATTTTCCACATTCTATAATATAATACATATGTATGTAT
>UCOJ01002324.1:0-13013 GCA_900474305.1 Cecidostiba fungosa
GTGCTGTGATGGTGCGAATCTGCTGTTTGGCAAACAAAAAATCATACAATTTTAATTTATATAAATATGAATAAAATAATAAAATATTTTCTTTTAAATAATTATTTGCAATAGTGGATTTTGGTACAAAAATTTCTTATTCTAACGTTTTAAAACATCACCCATTGTATCGTCTAACGAACTAGCTTTGCTTTTTAAATCTTCAAGGAAGTTAACGCCTTCTTCATGTTCAAATTCGCTGCAACGATCTATATTATTATCAATGCTGTGCTCATCTTCAGTGGGAGAAAGAGCACTTCTTTCGGACACTTTATTTTTATTGTTTTTGTCAAAAATGACCAACATTTTCTTTTTAACTTTAAGGGTCAATGTACGCTCTAATATACCTTCAAATGTTGATTTTTCTGATACGTGGGTTTCCCAGAAGCATAATAAAACGGGCAATACGTTTGTCCCTTCATTTTTTAATTCACCGAGCATGACTTGAGATGCTTTGATAGGATTCATTGACTTTACATATCTAATACTTTTAAAGTCATAATGATATTAACTATTTTTGCATGCATAAATATATACAGGAGAAAATATTAAAAAAAAAATTATTCTTAATTATAACTTATTTGGAAAAATTATGAAATTATTAATAGAAAAATTTGTAATATGTGTAATCCCTAAACTAATATTAATGAAGGAACACTATTCTTTTTACCACAACAATAGCATAGTTTTGTTGAAACTTCGGCATTTCCCTGCTTTTGGCTATGGTCTCGCTGGCGACTTTGCTTATAAATTTTCTTTCGCCCTTGTTGCGTTCTTCGGAATTGTGATAGAGCAAATAATCCAGATTTCTGATTTTTAATGTTTCCGTTTGAATGAATTACTTTTTCATAAGTTTCAGTTTCAGCCCATTTGACTTTGGTCGCTATTTTTATTAAATTATTGAATGATCCTTCAGACGATTTAAGCACTTTTAAACAGAGAGCTTCTGATTTTACGCCTTTAGTCAATTCTTCTTTAAATCTATATTCTTTCACTATATCTTGATGTCCATGTTTCTGTTGCCTCAGTTCAAATCGTGCAGTATATTCTTGTGGATATAGATTTTCCTCCAACTTTTTGACTAAATCTTCAAAAGAAAATTTGGAATCTTGTGGTGAATCCGGTGCACAAATAGAGCACAGGATTTCGTAAACTGGTATGCTCAACTGTGTTATCAAAAGAGATTTTCGTTTTTCTTCTGGAACGTCTGTCAGTGTTATGAATGAGTTCAATTGATCTACATATGCTCTCCAATTGTCACCTTTTTTAAAACTTTCTAAAGTACATGACGTCATACTAGTAGCAATGTTTTTTTAACATAAAATACAAATTTTATTTATCACGCGGAAGTCAGCACTCAAAATAAACTATCACTCGATTTGAAAAACTTGTTTTTCTTAACTTGTACAAAAAAGCTCATTTCTTAGATATCTCAATTCGTCGACGATCACGTTTACAGCACTTCTGTCGGACGATCAAAGAGTCCCTAGGTGTTATAGGACTCCAACTACTCCCTTTCGGGACTGTCTCTCCTGAATGGTGTCGATTCGCCGGCGGCTCAACATGATCGTCGCAGGTGGGGAAAAATGCGCAGAAATCGCCGCTACAAAAGGACGATCACCTCCTAGCTCTTCCCTCCTGCACCTCCCACCTCCTGCATCACCCCCACGCACCCCATGATACGCAGGGGTGCAACCGCACAACGCATGCTACCAGCCTTCTACCACAACCGCTCATAAATACATTAACCACCATCATGTGCGGTGCGTGCGCTAAACGCCAGACACGCGTCTATTATAACGTACACACACACACCAAGCAATAGGTATTATCCCGCAAAAAAAGGAAAGAAAAACCAGTCCACTTTGCCTTTCAATATTAAGTCCATTCGCGGTCACGTCTCTTTTTTTTTCTTCTTTATAACAGAAAGACATCAGGCTCACCATATAGGAGCAGTAAGAACGATGAAACATTCAGCGAGTCTTATATATCTATTGGTATAACGCTATACTTCATACTGTGGGTTTAGTCCTTACAGGTATAGAGATTTCTTTCCCTCGAGGTGGTGGTGGTGCAATTGCAGCTGGGTGTGTGGGTGAGCTACTTAATTATTGACGATCTTTATAGAGGCTGCTGCCTTTTTTACGGGGGGTTGGCTTTTTAGTACACGATATATGGTGGTGGTGGCTTTGCCGGGAAAGATTAGCTTTAACGGTTTCGCGTGTATGTGTGTTTATGTGCATGAGATATGGGAAGAGAGTAATTGCTTTATTACGGCGATAAAAGAGTCGTGGGTAATTAGAACGAAAGTCAGCTGGTTTTATGGATTTTTGGATCTGATATAATGGTTGTGTGTGAACATGCAAGTATTTAAAAAAATGAGTAATCTTATACAAAAGGCTTTTATCTAAAACGCGCTATCTCCTACTTTTTTTCAATTTGAAAGATATGCTAAACAAACGACAAAGAAAATTTACTACAGATATGGATAGTTGACTTTTCGTGCACCGCAAGTAATGAATAAATTAAGATAGAGTAACAAAAGCTGAGAACTGAAAAACAATTTTTAAAATATTTTCTCCTTGTATATATTATGCATCCGCGCTAAAATTTCCAAAAGTGCAACAACAACAACTGCACGATTCGAAATTCAGCATCGAAGCTCACTTCTCTACACTCAAAAGCCCATTCAACCCGCACTCAAGTACCACCGCACACACGTTTCACTGCATATCAATAAATCCAACTTCGCGCGCGGCTGTTCACTCCAATTCACCGCAATCAACGCCCCCGATTATTACGCGCTCTTCCACTTTCTCTCTCTCATAAGTACTTCAATTTATCTCCTCCCAAGAGAACGATAATCCGACGCCGGTATTTATAACCGAGCACACACGCGACGTTTAATCGTACTCTACACCGGCCAATTAGAAACTCGTTAGATACAAGAGATTCGAAGGATCGAGAGCTAGAACGTGAAAGCTACATCAACAACTACTCACTTAGAGCTCTGACGGTGAACTGCATAGCCTCGGAGCCTCGTAGTCCTGCAGCGGCCCAGAAAACTACAGGCTTTGTGGTGGTGTAGCCTACTCCCTCTCAGTATATATATTATACTACACTGTATCGTGTCACGTATAGACAGCACCGGTCAACCCCTCGATATGTTCGAGGCTACACTTCCACTCACTATGCGTATTTTCTACACGTAGCTCACTAATACAGGACGACACTGGACAAATTTCGCGCGCGCAAATACATATATATACGAGGGAGAGAAGAAGCTACCGCGCACTACATCAAATATGCAAAACAGCCATCGATACCCGGCATAGGTATATATTATAGACTCGCGACTGTTATTGAACTGACGTGGCGATCCAGCACCGGACGATGTGCAAGTAGAGCTACGTGACTGGTCGTGTCCTGCCTTGAAGACACCGTGCACCTTTTTTCTTCTCGAGAGGAGGCTGGATCGCGAGGATACACTACTGCGTGACGCGCCGACTGTTGGACGACCATAGACTAGTCTACACTTACACGAGTTAGCTCACGTGACTGCACGAGGATGATTTTGGAGAGAGTCGTATATACATTTGTTTTGGAACTGAAAGTGAACTTGGACGAGTTTGCGGTATTTACTCCGACGAGGGAAATAGTCAATAACGCGTATATTTCATTTTGCTGTGTATCAGACGCGAGATAAGAGAGTACGTCTGGACACGTTCTAATTTTAGTGACGATCATATTAGTGTAGTGACTGATGCTCCAATAAAATAGACATGTGTTTTCAAACAACTGTCCAGACGCGACGAGCATTTGTGTTCACAGAAGAGAGAGAGAGAGAGAAAGAGAGAGAGAGACAAGTTTGTTGCAAAGGTCGTTGATACTTCGATCGCAAACTGCTCGGCGGCAGCGGCGGCAAGTGTATAACGTGTAACTAGTTCGCTGAATAGTAAACTCGATCGATCTATTATTCATAATGTCAATTGCCGGCTTTGAGCTTAATCTTTAATTTCCAATAGAACCTAATACGTCGCAATTGAGGATGCGAAAAGTCGTCAATTTTTATTTTCATTTTTAATACATACGGATCGAAAAGCGTATATGTGTATTATACACATTAGAATCGGATATTCATGAGAGGAAATTTATTATTTGTCATCTCGGGCACACTCGGACTATAAAGCGAATAAATATCAATATATACCTAGAATAATAATTGCTACATTAATTCATTTAATTATACCATATATACACTGAATACCGCGATTATATTCATAATTGAAAATATGAAGAACACACACAGCCGCGGAGATTAATTATTCAAAGTAGTATTGTGAGTCGTGCTTATAGTCACATCGCACAGTAGGCATTATTATAAATTCTATTATTTATAGCCTTCGCTTTCCTTAAAAATAAAAAGAACTAGCGACAATCAAATATAAGCAGCTCATTTATCTTTCAAATTCTTTCGTCAAGTCGCAGTAAAATACTCGAATTCTATACCCAGGCGGCAGTATAGCTACTCCGAGCAAAAAAACAATGTATAACAAAAGCCGCCTCCGTTACAACTATAAAAAGCAATACTAAATAATGCAGACGCAGAAACTCGTCGTCGCGCGCGCAAAAGTTCGTAATACATAACAGACGAGCTCGCGCGGCTAACGAACGTATATTCGATCGAACACCACGCACATATAACTAATACCGTCAATCAAGCCCGACGTTCTCTCTCTCTTCCCTCGCGAACGAGCTTTTTATTGGCTATTCGCCGACGCATTCGATGGCGTTTAATTAGCTCGTATAACGACATCAGTGTCTAATCAGAGGTTACGAGAGTAAAGGGATTTTTGCGCTCGACTCGTTATTAATCGGCCGTCATCGAAGAGGAAGCGTCCGAGGATTATGCAAACGATTTAATTGCGTCAGTATGTAATTTCGAGACAAATCGAGTTAAAGGGTTGTCTGGTGCATATGTAATTTTGAGTGCGAGACAAATCGAGTTAAAGGGTGTTGCCTGGTGCGATTTTTTTTTTTCAAAGAGGACGCGTTTCCCGGTCGAGCTTTGTGGCGTGTTTTCTCCTCTTCCTTTCGTCTCTCGTTATAGTCCGTTTTTTTTTGTTCTCGATCTAGTCGAAGGTCGTGTGCGCGAGACGATGTTTTGCGAGTGTCGTGTCTGTAGTTTGTAATGCGAATGAAGAGGATTTTTCATTTTTTACCGGTTATGATTGATTTAATGATGCATTCAGAAGCGTTTAAAAAGATATGTCCTTTTTTGCCGGACTGCAAAAAGCTAGTATCGATGCGTGCATATTCATTCGAATGCTAATGAAAATTGCAATAAAATCCGATCGTATAGTATAAACGTCACCTTTTCTCTCTCATCCCTATATCAGAGGAGAACAAGGTCATTACTAAAACAAACACTGAAAATTCAGTCGTTCCAGCTGTTTCCACCCCCTGACCTCCTCACACCTCGTCATCCTCCCCCAAGCGCATGACAACATCTTCTGGCTTAATAATAGCAATTGGCCTAAAAACATTGAAAAGCTCGTATAGGGGGTTGTCTCCGTGAAACTAATACGCCCACAGACAGATAGGGGGAGAAACGAATGCACCGCAGGAATAGAGCCATCAAAGTTCCCGTTTCGCGCGCAAATTGCCGCTGCAGTAGTAATAGAGTCCTGCTGTTGCTGCAAGCGCTTCGCCGAGTTGCGCGTGAGTTTTTGTTGTTTAAGATAATCTTGTTTCTTTTTACTACTTTTGGATATATGATAAACGAAGTAGATTGGGGTTAGTCTCATACATAAGAGAAGACTCTGTTAATAGATTATCTTTTATCCGATCTCTATCCGAAACGGATACACATGACAAATTCATTATAAAATTATAAAATAAACGGTTGGAAGTATGCCAAGAAGCTCGTAAAATAGAATCTCGTTCGCTTATTTAATTAAGCTCGATTATTCTCTATATATAACGAGTTGACATGATTCTCCACATCAGGAGAGCCCGCAAAAAGGAGGTAACGATTTTTCCGCGTAGAAATGTAAAAACTTTTGCATACTTTCAAGTTTTGTAAATATTTCATGCAATCGATACGCCTGCGACTTATTTCACAAAGCAGAGAACCGGGTCAACAGTCAATTAAGATTAATAACACAGTTGAACGAGACTTGAAACATTGATTTTGCGCGCGTACATAATAACTAAAAGGATCGACATAGCGCATTAAATCAAGCGTCCGATGAATTCTTAACAACTTTTTCCTACTTTTAAGCTTACACATTTTCATGCGATGCTAATTTTAGAAGTTTCTTCGCGACAAATTATCCCCGATAAAAAATCGAGCCTCTCTCAACCCCTACAGCTTTCCCACGATTATACTCCACCGACATGTGTATTATGCATCGCATATACGCGACCGCGCAAATAGACTGTCTTGTATTAGAGAGACATGTACGACGATCGAGTCGTTAATGAATGAGTAAGTATGTCGAACGACGAGATAAAGCTGCGGCAAAATAATTGAACGTAATTGGCTGCAACAGCGATTATGTTTTAGATTAATATATAGATACAAGTCTCATATTCGAGGTATGCAAGTCGACTGAGATGTTTCGTCAGATTTTAGAAATTTAGAAAGCACGAGTGCGGTACGTGCAGTATATAAGCGGGCTGTTTAATGGCAGATAAATCAGCGTTCGAATGAAACGATTCTACGCTTTTAAGTACACGTTACACCGCGATATAAATTATTGTGCGTGCAATGCTGCATGTATTTGATGCGAATGTTGTAGAAAAGTATAGACATAGAAATATTAAAGTAATCATGCACGCGACACAGTACTTTTATTCTCGTATATATATATTGAGTCTGCTCGATCGTCGCGACGCAAGTGTAATTAAACAACTATTATATAAAGCATTAATCACTTTTATCGCGTAATTATAACGGTTTCTTTTTTACTTATCTCTCTCGACACAACTAGCCCCATCCACTATACGTATATTTGCATTGCATTATCGTTTTAGGTCATTGTTTCGTACACACACACATACTCGCGTTTTTTCTTTTAATATTAATTATCCAAACTTATTAGGCACGCAATTTTCTGAAATTTCCCTGCGCACGACTTCAAGTCACTTACCTACTTTTTTCTCTCTCGATATAAAAGAGAATATCGTCGCCGTAGCAAAGATACCAAAGTGAGCGCTATATGTATATGCATATTATGCACGTCCAAGTTTGTGTTATAATAAATGCGCAGGTGAAAAAGATTCTGGAAAATTGCGCGCTATAAGAAAATGGAGTAACATAATCTCTGGATAAGTGCCTTGATAATTGGATATAATGACGGTAATTGGAGTGTGTGTGTGTGACGTCATTGACCCATTACAAGTCACACATTAGAGAGCTAGGCTGTGGATCGATCGCCATATAATGCGATCTCGTTGCTATTACATGCTAAAATTCGAGAACATAACCGATTCGAGATATATCGGTCGTAATTTACGCGCGGTAATCGTGACTTCGTATAAGTATATAGAGTGTCGCGATGAGAATTGAGTTTTTCGTGACTCGATTGTCGCCTATTTGACTAAACATCAATACTTTAGTCATGAATCATCTGTCTAATTATGGAGAGTGTTATGAATGGTAAATTCGAATAAAATAAATTTGCAAGTTGCAATTGTTTATAGATGACATCCGAGCGCAACTTCCTTCATTTCCATTCGAGACCGAGAGCCCAACAGATTCTCCGTATCAGAGAGGATAATATAGTCGCCAAGCAGTCTACGGTCTGTGTTGCCGGCTTCTTCCCTTCACAAGGCTTTTTTTCTTTCTTTCCATCGCGAGGATATAGATATACTTGATTAATTGGAACAAGTTTGTCCTAATCGACGAGGTAACGTACGAATAGATCGGTTTGTAATAAATTTGTCTCAGCAAGTCCAAAGTATGTGCAAGGAATATTCGCATATCGTTCTATGACGTGGAACAAATTGACATTTCCACGAGCTAGATAGATACATAAACTAGTCCTTCGAAAAATCCCTTCACAACTCCCTGATGTCATTTTGATTCAATTTGCGATCTTATCAAGCGCATGAATTCTCAAGGATTTCGTTTGCTGCTCTCCTCCACTTCCTTGAGGAAACATTTTTTCCGGTACTAGTGATGACGGAACGGGGAAACTTCAATAATATGATGGCTAGACTACTCCTTCAACCTCGTCTACATAAACCTCTTTGTTAAAGATACACTGCGCTGGTAGTAGATTACATATACTAGGCCAGTATCCCATGTAATTGTCGAGACGAAGCCGAGATTGACAAACATGTGATCTGAGGCTTTCTTTTTTACTAGCCTAGATGTGTATACTATTTTTATGCTCGAAGGTGCCGGAAAGCGACGACTTCGTTTCGCGCAGCGGCCGGGAAGTTGGCGCATTCCGGCCGGAGGGCAGAAAACTTTTTCTGATCGACGCTGATGGAAAGTGACGACTTCGTTTCACGCAGGGGCCGGGAATTTGGCGCTTTCCGGCTGGAGGGTATTAGAAAATTGAATTTTTTAGTCTCGCTTATTCCACGGGGTTATTTTATTCATGAAATGTACTTTGCATTTTCCTAAATCTTAACAAATAATAAATCTACAAGTAAACCAACCAACGTCCCATATTCGATCGATCGTTTTATCATCAGGGGTTACTTTTACAAAGTCATCGCGAACTACCCTGAATCTTTAGGAGATCTTTACAAAATTAATGAAAAAAATACCCTAAACGACAAGAAAAACAACTAACCTCAGACGCACTCGAGCATAAAGCTTTTTTCGCGACGACGCCTGCGCACAAAAACCGCGGCTATATACTGTCTGCATCTCTGTCTCGTATAATACAGACGAACGCTAGTAGCCGTAATAACGAGTCGGCGTTAGGGAATAAGTTATAGAGCCGCGCGAGCTCTATAACATTACGCAAGTTCGTTGCCTCCCCCGCGAGTATGGAGAGAGGGAAAAAGTTGTGTATCCGCAACTATAGCTATACAGTATAATATAGGTATATACAGTCGCTAGTCTGCGAGCGACCAAACTGATGGAAGATGCGGAAGAACAAAGTTTGGGTTAGTTGATGAACAAATTTCCTTCTGGCCAATCGATCGTTTGGATCATTGTTGATGCGTTTGCCAATATATTATTCATGCGGATTAGCTGCTATAAATAAATATTTTGAGCAATAACGTGCTGCATGTCATTCGGCTGTATATTAATAGTTTTGTCGATAATGATGAATAGACTGTATTCTATAACAACGTTTGCTGGAATCGTAAAATACAAACGATTTTGTGCATGTTATATAATATAGTGGCTTGTTTATTTGACGAAAGCTTCTAGAAAGCAGTAAACATTTTTTTTCCATCAGCGTACATTCAAACAAACCGCTCTCGTTTTCGTATAGGTATATACGTTACAGCAGAATCGATATTTCTTCAAAATTCATGAAAAATATCCATAAATATGCATACACGTCTTTCACCTATAGATCGCTATTTGTCGAAGAGTACTATTTCCCTACAAATTGATTTGCCTTTTAAAATAATTATTCAGCACTATGCACTAAAAGAAAAACGAGGATGACCGATACCGTCACTTTCCATCGCAAAAATAGCACATGCACACAAACTCCCTCTCACCGCGTTTTTCTCCAATTAGCATAGCAAAACAAATGCGCGAAAATAGCGAAGGCCATCGCGCGGCTGCTGCTGCTGCTGCTTTTTTCTACGTCTGTCCACAGAGAGGAAAAAAAATGTGCAAATTACGGGTTAAAGAAGTGGGTCACAGTATTTATATTTACACTAGCTCTGGTCGAAAATTTACGAGACCTCCTTTATATTTTTCCTATTCCTATACTCTTCTGTGTATAGGCGAAAAAGAAGAAAGCATTTTGCGAAAACACGTTTCGGGAGCAGCTGCATCAACCCCGTGAATGTGTATATACAAATGCAGACACTCGCGCTTGTAGTACAACAATCGCAAAATCAACGCTGCCTCCGACGAACGCAAATATCATCTCGGCTTTTTTTCCGCTCGCCGGAGTAAAATTCAGTCGTGTTACAGCTATACAAGTCTGCGCGTTTGCGTTTTATCAGTTGACAATAATATTTTCACGCGAGAGACGTCATTTTGCTTGTTACTCCTGTCCTTGAGTCGGTCCTCAATTTTTTTTTTTTATCATTATAAACAAAAAGTATTTTGAAAACGAACACATTTTGTGTATATCGATTGTCTTGCGGATAGTATAATGTATAATGCCTACTGAATACCGACAATATATGCGAGATATAGTAACGACGATAAGGTATAAATAAATGTTCCTGTCTGTCTCTCATACTCTCGTTCTATGCAAATATTTGCTGGTCTCCGTACACATCGAGGCCACGAAGATAATAGTGGAAATGGAGTGTACCTGTGATGCTTCGCTATTTCGTTGATAGCTTTTAAAAACGTTTGCTTTATTGAAAATTCATTCTATCAGACCACTTTTCTCCGAAAACAAACCGCATCGATTTTCCGCGTAAGAATTTTCCTCTGCCAAATATTAGCATTGAACGTTCCTCATACGTTTTCAAAACACACACATATGCTGATGATCATCGTTCCGGACAAACAAAAGAAAAGTCCGCGGTGCAGTCGCGGAGAAACCTATTCTTTCTCTCTGTTTCTCGTGAAATGTGTGTCTCGCGTATTTTAATACACATACACGGAGAGACGCTATCACGTGTTTCAATAAAGATATCGAGAGGAAACGTGTCAATATGTGCTCAGACGAGTCTGCATTTCCTCGTAAAACATGAGTCTTGAGTACATATATTTCGTGATATATTTTGTCGGCCTATACAGATCGATCAATTATTTACATTTTAAGAGAAAAAAAAAGTGTCTGCGCGCTAAATTTAAAATGAAAAGCGAGGAGGATAAAAATAAAAAGCTTCTAAAAGCGCGCCTCGGACTATATAAGTACTTCGCTTCGCAACTGAATTGTTTATGCGCACGACGAGTCAATGCAATATTAAATTACCTTAAAAGCGGTACCGGGAAATCGCAAAACATTCTAAACTAGATATAATAAACCTACGCGGAAAAAAAACTGTTTTCCTTGTATGCACAAATATCGTTCTACCGACCGTCTCACTTTTCCCTGTATATACCTATTACACATTTATATAAAGTTAAATGCCTTGGAACGCTCCCCACCCAAAACACTCACCTGTGGCGCACATGCCGGCGGCGGCGCTTCGCTGCTCACCGGCGGCCTCCTCTTCCACGAGCAGCAGTTCCACCATCGGACTTTGTTGTTGTTGATCCTGTAGTTGCTGCTGCTCCGGATCCCGCTGTTGTCATACACGCCGCCAGAGCCGCAGCTGCTTCGTCACCGAGCCACCGTCCAGGTTAGAAGACAGGCTCAGGCTCATCACGAAAACGGTCGGAGCGTAGACCGGTAGAATATTAGGAATTATTAGATAATACTCGAGTGCAGTCGCTTTGTATTCCTTCGGAATGCGGATCGTTTTTCTTTCCTCGGAAGATTAATAGCGAGGCATTGTGTGTTTACGTTCACTTTGGTATTATCTCTTAGGCATATCAGCTCTAATTAGCCGTGAGAAACTTTTGCACTCGCACCGCACTATGATGCACTGTTTGTTGTGTATATTTATATACTTTTGCACACACTCCTCTCCCGATGATTTCAGCGGACGAAAATGCAGTAGAGGGAGAGAGATATCGGGTTCGCGGTTTTCGAGGAAAGGACGTAAGCCGAGAAGTCTTGAACGACCGAGCTGCACTATATGTGTTATATATATACAACCACGTGAGTATATTATATGCGCATACACTATACTACATTATCCTGCGGCGAGTCACTTTTTCTCCTCCGGTTTCTCGGAATCTCCCGATCTGACGTATACATACGTTTTTTCTCAAACAGCGATTCCGAACTTCCTATTTGCATCGATAAATTAACTTTGAGCCGTCACTGATTTAAATGTACTTCTTCGGAAACCCCCGTATAACTGTCATTTGCATTCACATAAATATCTGTTGAAGGAGAGAGAGAAAAAAAAACACGCACAAACCAAAAACAGTTCACTATACAATCACAGTCACAGCAAAATCTCAAGCGATCTTACATCAGAGAAAAGCCAGTAGCACTTATTCACTTCTGGCACACACGAGAGAGTATAGAGCAAAAGAGAGATAAAACTGCTAATACTTATATATGCTCATGATGTGCATATATATGTAGGAGTGATGTAGCGTTGCCGGCGCGCGACACGCGAATGCCGACGAACGGCGCAGTCCGCGAATGCGTAGCTCCGCGGAAGAGCGCCACGTGGTGGTCAAAGGTCGCCCCCTCCTGCCTCTCTCGAGCTTATATATAGATACTCTCTCTGGGAGAGAGGGATACATATGGTGAGACTTTGTTGCGCGCGACGCGCGGGCTTTGGGGAACACCATGAGAGCTTTTCGTTGAAGTGAATGTGTGTAGTTATATACTTACATGCAGCTCTACTGGGTCGTCGACCTTGTGTATTATAAATACACAGCGTAGGTGGAGATTGATTTTTTTTATATATATGTAGTTGAGGAAAGTTCATTGCCGATTTCCATCTGTGGTATTTATGATTATATTTTAAGATCGTTATATGAGAAAACTGTTGTTGCCAAGAGAGATCGAATTGAAGTATATGCTGAAATCGATGAAAATCGAGTGGGTACGCATTTGTTATTCGGATTTTTGTTGCGTGTTGTAATTCAAAGAGAGAAAGACGAGATTCTGCGGAAAACGATGAATGAAGATAACACACATCAGTAATGATGTTTCGCTGTTTTGACGGAGAGCCCTTTATCTCAACACATCATCAGGTTATAAGGTGTGACGAGATATAAATTTCGAATCCTTTGGTAA
>UCOJ01002325.1:0-12986 GCA_900474305.1 Cecidostiba fungosa
GCCGTCATGGAGTATTTGGCCGCTGAGGTCCTCGAGTTGGCTGGCAACGCCGCTCGCGACAACAAGAAAACGAGGATCATTCCCCGTCACCTCCAGCTGGCCATCCGCAACGACGAGGAGCTCAACAAACTGCTCTCTGGAGTCACTATCGCCCAAGGTGGTGTTCTTCCTAACATCCAAGCCGTTCTTCTTCCCAAGAAGACCGAAAAAAGCTCTTAAATTTCATGCCTTGACCATTATTAACAAAAACAATCGGCCCTTTTTAGGGCCACCACTGATTTCAAAACGTTATGAATGAACAATTGATTGCCATATATTCTTACTTTTATGATCTTATAGAAAAAGTACAGTAGCCTATCAAAAAATCACGTTTAAACATGATTACAAGAAATTCTTAATGGCTAGAAATTAGAATAAATTTCTAGAAAAAAATTTACTTGAACAATTAAATATAATAATATTTTATTTTAAAATAATTCCTACAATACGAGTGAAAATTTTACTCGCATACCAGGGGCAAAGATTACACATGACCTGATAAGTTTGCCCTCAAGAAAATTTCTATAGAGTCTGGAATCCATGCAATTATTATACTGTTTGTTATACTGTTTGTTTATAGCTGCAGTTGAAAATTACAAATTTTCAATCAATTAATTTTTTATAAACTTATGTAGATTGTTGTCAAATACATGTAAAAAAAAAGAAAGCTCTATTTGTCTTGTAAATATACAAGTAAATATGCAAGAGTGTACATTCATCAAGTAATCAAATTTGCATAGAATAAATATCTAGATTACAATTTGCTGCAATACATGCTTGTGAATTGGAGTTTTTAAGTGGTTAAAAATAAAAGAATGTGTTAATTATGCTAAAGCAAGATTTTTATAAAATAATTTACTATTGATCACACCAAGTAGAAGTATTTTCAAGATATTAAGATCCTCCACCCATCTCTGAAGACTTCAAAATACGTAACAAACATCAGAATACTGTGATAATAAATAATGAGAATTATTATATTACAGTCATTGACATTACTGATAGTTTTCTTTGATGAACCAAATAAAAAAGTTTTAAGGTAAAAAGTAATACATACACTACATATTGTTCGAATTGAAGACATAAACAAGAAACAGATCATATATATATGACTAACTGTCCTCATTATATATTAGGGTATCCATATGCTATTTTCATACCAACATCAGTTTATGAATTGCTAGCACCAAGGATACATTAATAATCAGAAATAGAGGTCCACGAGAACCAGACCTGGAAATGTCATATCGGTCATATATGCAGATATTACAGAAATATTTTAGTTTAATCTTAATTTGGTTTGCTCAATTTTATTGATTAAAACGTACTTAGGATATTTCTTGTATTTTCAGAAAACCAATTGCAATCAAGTGACAGTTGAAATTATAATTTATAGGGTAGAAAAGAAAGATAAAAAATATTAAAATTAATTGAGTTGTGACATGTGAATACAACTGTAGTGATGATTTATTTTATTCGATGATAATTCTATTTTGTTGTTTATATAAAAGTTTTAATTGATAAAATTGACATGATACTTATATTTTAAGTAGAAAAAGTTTTACCAATAAATAATACCAAAAACTATAAATTACAATCTTATTCGTTTGCTTATATATTAATAATGCAATTTGAAATTCATTTGCCTATTGACATTAGAAACAGTTACATTTGTAGAACTATTTTCTGTAAAAATTATTTTAGTATTTAAACAATAAAATCCGACTCTCGATTTCAAAAATGTAGACAAATCTAATAATGATTAGATTCTGATAAATACAAATCGTTTAAGTTAAGAAAAACTTTCTTAATACTTCAATAGAACCATAATGTTCTGGAAATTTTCAAACCTAAGTGACATTATAAATCTTAAACTTGATGTAATTATATGAAATAACTAATATACAAATTTTTATACAGACAAATCAGTTTAGATAACAATAAATAAATACATGCGATAAAAGCAACACAACAACCAAAACCATGTGTCTGCGGTTATTTGTGATTTATAACACATCAGTAGAAGCTAGAGTATAATTCAACTTTTAAGTATCGTGGACACTAGGTATTTGTCCTTACTTAGAACCATCTTATAGAACAACGAACCTACAAAAATTCGAATGATGGTTGCTCTCACTCATTGTTAACGTTCTGCGTCTTTCAACGCAATTTTATACAAAAAAACTATAACAGCTATGTATATGTACAAGTACTTACCGAAATCCTGCAGAATCTGACGCTGATTCGAGCTGACACCATCCGTCCAGTGAGTATATGCATCAAATGTAGATATATAATATGTATATCATCACAATGAAGTCGTCACGGCCGGGAGATTGATGGACTGCATATGATGGTCATCACACGTGTACTTCTTGTTAGTTTGATCACAAGTACTTAACAATCCTTCAGATACATTTTGCCACTTTTGCAGCGCAAAAGGTCTGCATACGATCGCAAAGGTGCGAGAGCAGCCGAGATCGAATTACAAAGAATACACTCGTACTAAAACCGTTTCCTTTTTCGACTATTTCCGCGAAAGTTGTCGCCAAGAAACACACCCGGTCCTCGAACCTCGTGGTCGCGTGCGATACTTACTGCCGCCACTAAGTATAATAAAAAAACTGCACTTATGTGGCGGCGTCGCGCCCTTTTATATAGGTCTCGCGAATCCTCTCCCCCCAATCTTTTTCACGCTTTTCGAGCAAATTTTTCCAGCACTGACCTGTTCGCGCGAACTTCGTAGACGCTATGTGCATAAAAAGAAGAAGTGGCGCCACTTTCCACGCGGTTGAATGGGAATCGAGCAAGAAGTTGGGAATGTCTCCGTGGCGCCACTTTCCACGCGGTTAAATGGAAATAATGTAATCGACCCTAGGAAGTTCAAGATTTGTCCGCTTTTCTGCACACATTATTCAAATATACCAAAATGTCTTCGCGTGTAAACCGCATAATAGAACGACCCAAATTAATATAAGCGACGGCTTATATTTAGCTATTATTTCTTTATTATTTCTTAGAAATGCCTATTTGTCAAATATGATGTTCAAATTGACGTTTCTTCGATTTATGTAAACTGACGGATTTAATGCCGTCCTCTGATCAATTTAAAGAATATTTAAAATAAAAACATCGATATACAATCTATAAATCTTTAATGAATAAACAATCGATTCGTACAAAAAAAAATAATATAATCTTAATATTTAAAAAACGCTTAAAAATCTGATTTGGGGCGTTTCTCAACCCAAGCCTTGATATTGGGCAGCTGCAAAACCTTCTTTTCGAGAGCCTTGAGGTGTGGCTTGTTCTTGAGGATATCTCCCTCGCCGCTCCTAAAGTTTATCATGTCTAACAGGGAGACAAAGTAGAGGTCAGCCCAGGTGAGTTTGCCGCCGACGAAATAACCACCGTTGCGCTTAACCTGTTCCTCCAGACGTTCCAGGATAAATGGTACCACCTGTTTCGCTTGCTCGATTTTTTGCGCCTTTGCTTCCGCAACCTTCTCGTAGTGAGGACTGGTTATCTCTGAAATTTATATAACGTGTATGTATATAATTGTTTGTTCTATTGAAAGGCGGGAAATTTGAAAATCAATCTTTATATACTCACTGACGCGCATGTCGTTGATGGTATCGACGGTAGCGTCGATCTCGAGGTTCTCCCAGTCGTCCTTACCGGCCAGACCGAACTGTTTGGCCAGGTAACGACAGATAGCCGTGGACTGGTTGATTTTTTTGCCGTCGACCTCGAGTACTGGCACTTGACCGAAGGGTGTGGCTGAAAATTGAAGATTAATTTTTTCTTTATAGTTTTTGATGAAAATATTACAAATCAATTATAAAAGGGATCTTTTAGCTTGTTCAAATTCAAATGAATAAAGTTTTTAATGAAAAAAAAGATGATATACTCACTAGGTTTGATTCTCTTCCAATCCTCCTCGTTCATGCGCTCGTCGACGAAGTCAACGCCACTATGATGAAGCAGGAACCTGATGGGCTCAGCGAGTCCCTTGATGTTGAAGTAAGTTACTTTGTAGGACGGCATCTTATTTTCTTTTCTGAAAAATTATTAGTACGACACGTCTTCTTGAGAATCGTTATTGGAAATAAGACTCGTGAAAGTTCGATGGACCTACTTTATATGTTATACATAGATAAGATAATGAAATGAGTAATAAACAATTAAAGAGAGCTTTATATCGATGAATTTTTACAGAAAAGTGATCGTTTATCTGCTTTTATATATACAACGTTATACTGTAAAGAGGTGCGCCGGTGTGTATATGCGATAATTTTGTTGCCGAGTGGAAAGTTATATTATACCTGTGTTTGTCGCGCCTATTTGCTCGTCTTATCGGGATCTAGAAGTTACCGTATCACAACATTTCGTTCGTTTAAACACTTTCTTTTAAGGCTTGACTGATAAACGCGTTTTTTTTCGGTGAATATGCATCAGCATATGATTAAACACGTTTAGATAATAATCTGTCACTTTATTGTAAAACGTAAAATATTGCATTAATTTTGTTACAATATTTTTAAATTTTTTACTTAAGAACGTTAATTTAAAATAAATTGTAAAAATATTATTTTTCTAAAATATAACTCCTGTATACTCGCTGTACGGATGAGCGATGAGTCAGCATAATTAGACAGATATATCTTTCGTGACTTTGTAAAATTTACAATGTTGCACTATCTTTTACAATACTTGCTACTTACGCCGCTTTTTTATTTTTATGATTTTTTTAAAACTATATTATTAGATTCTAAATTTACGCAACAATTTTAAATTTTCTTTGTTACAGTATTCACTTAAGTATACAACAAATTTTTCCCAACTCTATACATAACGTTGTTAGATAACAACTCTAAATATAATTATTTCAACGACTAAGTTGCATCTCACTCTCTGAATCAGTAAAATCACTGAAAGTATGTATAAATGTCCGTATTTTTTTTCACTGAAATCACTCGTTGAAAGACTTATAGACTCATCGTCCAATAAATTGCTCATCGCGAGAATAAAGATTAGTTTTAAGAATTCACGTAACGTAGAATAATCAAACAATTTCAAAGCTTATTTTTGCAAATACAGTCGACAGCATTATTGTCTATCTATTTTAACTTTTTTTTAAAATTATTTATCTGTAGATAAATATACAGTAGATAGACGTAATAAATATAAATATACTAAACAAACGATATGATAGAACTTTTTATCCGGCTGTTATTTTCCTACCAAAACTGTTTGCCTTGCTATGCTTATACGTTATCTAATAATATAAATTTCTACAAATTTTAGGATGAAAAAAAAATTAATTCTCAAAAAAAAGAGTGTGTAAAGTATAATAATATACCAAAACAAAATAGTATTCCTAAATAAGTAAATCAAACACTACACAAAATGCTAAGTAACAAAAAAAAAATCTACTGACCTTATTTTCCTTTGTAATAGCAGTGAGGAGTTCGCTCGTTAGCTTCGAACTGACGCCGTCTTCCAGCAGCTCTGCGGTAAAATAGTGGAGAGAGGCTGCCGCATATCGCGTTTCGCGGCGGCGGACACACGATCGCGCGCTTGTCGATGAAGGGATTCTCTCTTTCGCACACCCCTACTCCTTCATCCTTCGCAATGGCAACACTTTACTTAGTCCGTAAATACTATATTCTACAAAAGAACGTAATCGACGCAATTTCAAATTTCCCGCGCTGGACTGCGGCGCGCATGCGCAGTAGTGTCGCGCGCCACACGTGTTGAACAATTTTCGGAGCAGCTGCAGCAGCCGCCCGCCTTCTGTCTGTTCTTTATTCATTCAAGTTTGGAGAGAGAAATAAATGCCAGGTGTCGGCGACGGACGGTTGGAAAAAGGTCAACTTGTGCGCGCCTTGAGGGTCGACGCACATCACCTTTAATTCAAGTGAATATTGCAAGTTTTTACGGGGAAAAATGGCTATGCTCGCGGGTCCTAAGCGCAAGCAGAAATGGACACTAAATCCACGAGGCAAACATTGGAGCGAAGGTTAGGATTTGGTGGTTTGCAAATTGTTTTTTTTCTGTTGTTGTGCTGCTTTGTCAGCTGTTGGTTTTGTTTTAGTTTGTTTAGTGTGGTTTGTTGCATACTTGGTTATTCTGGAGTCGTGTAATCGAGTGGCTAGAATTATGCTTTCAGAGTTCTGGTTACTTTGTTTAACTTCAAATATGCCTTTTAGTTTATTTATACAATAACATCTGATTGTTTCTAAAGAATAACTAAAATGATACTTTATTTATTTCTATATTTGAAATTAGTTTCATGATTGTGTTAGTAATGATGTTTACGTAAAGATCATCCTACATTATCTCATTCATTATAGACTCCAACAAGTTTGGCCAGAAGATGCTGGAGAAGATGGGCTGGACAAGTGGCAAAGGACTCGGAGCTAAAGAGCAAGGAATGGTAGAGCACATTAGAGTTAAAGTGAAAAACGATCAAGTTGGTGAGTAAGCTCATTCTTACTTTTATAAAACCGTTTACAATCAGTTGAATTATCTTTGATGTTTGTCCAAGGTATTGGATTTGATAAAAACCGTGACAACCAGTGGACTGAGCATCAAGATGATTTCAACAGCTTCCTGCAAAACCTGCAGAAAGAACAAGCTGGTGCTCCAGTAGAAATTCCAGCAGAAAAAGAAAAAGTTCTTAGTGGCAAGTCTTTGGAGGAAAGGTCAAAGTTCAGTCAAAAAAGAGTTCAGTGAGTAACTAATTTATTAAAATAAATGTGATATTTATTGAGGAAAAAGAATACAAACAATGATTTTAAATTACAGCTACAAGAAATTCACACGTGGCAAGGATGTAAATAAGTATAGTACAAAAGATCTTGCCAATATCTTTGGCAAAAGAGATCTGAACGAAAAGCCTGTTCAGGAAGAGAAGCAAGAGGAAGATGAGAAGATTCACGACCCTGTTGGTACACAGGATCATACAGCTGGAATCCTCACCATCAAAGGTGGTAACATAAACGATTACTTCAAGAAAAAGCATGGTCATGGTGAATATGAGAGTGTTGGTAACGAAAAAGAGAATTCGGAAAGTGAAACCGAGCAACGTGTAGGTTTTGGTTTTTCTGCAAAAAGCAAGAGCACGTTTTATGTCAATGACGATGCCATGGCAGAAAAAGAAGACTCTGACAGTGCAACTGAGAAGTATGCAGGTTTTGGATTTACAAAGAGCAGTGAATCCAAGTCGAAAGCTAAGAAGCACAATAATTTAAATTATGTATTTGATAATCCATGCTTGGATTTGAATATACTAGACGACGATTCTCCAGTACCAAGGAAAATTAAGACTGAAATTGTAGATATAGGGTATAATGAAAAGGCGACACCGAAAAAGCGAAAGAGTGAATTTAGCTTTGACAATGTTGGTTTAGATTTGGAGTATCCAGATAGGCCTACACCTAAGAAGTTTAAAACTGAATCAGTTTTAGATGGGTATGAGAATCCTGCACTTGACTTGGAATGTTCTAGTAGGCCGACGCCAATTAAAGTTGAACCTGTGGAAAATGGGTATGAAAATCCAGCATTGGATTTAGAATATCCAGATAGGCCAACTCCCAAAAAGAATGCAAAGTTTGAGTCTACAAGTAATGGAATTGAAAATCCTGCATTGGATCTGGAATGTTTGGAAAGACCAACACCAAAGAAAAGTAAGAAAGTTAAAGTTGAGCTGGCAGTTAATGGAATTGAAAATCCTGCCCTAGATTTAGAATTTCCAAATAGGCCGACTCCGAAAAAATCTAAGAAGACTCGAGAAATCGAAGTTTTGTCAACTGCATTTGAAAATCCAGCTCTAGATTTAGACCATCTTTCAAATGAAGTCGGTAGTACATCAGATTTTGAAGTATCAAGAGTAACATGTGGACTTGAGAATAATGCACTTGATCTGTCAGATGAAAACTTAAGCAAAAAACGAGTTACATTTAATGACCAAGTAGAGTACAATACAGATACGATCAAAAAGAAAAAAAAGAAGAGAAAACTTGACAAGTATGAGATAGTGAATGAGAAATTAAAGAAGAAAAGTAAATCTGAGCCTGAACCAGCAGTTTTTGTTAATGAAGGCTTGGATTTAGAAATTATCAATGCAGAGGAAATAGATAATGAAATTAATGAGAGAAAAAGTAAAAAAGGCAAAAGAAGAAGAAGGGAGCGAAGAATGTCACAATTAGAGACTATTCAGGAGGCTCCAGAAGAGGAGAACTCTAATGAAACTCCTGAACTTGGAGAAAATCATGTAAGAAACAGTAATAAAGATTTAGAAGTTGTAGATGAATTTGCTAGTGAAGACATTCAAGAAATCATGAATGCGAATTCATCTAGAAAGAAGAACAAAAAGAGAAAAGATAAGCAAAAACTTACCGAAGAAATTTATATAACAGAAGAGAACGTATATGAATTATCAAAAGAAGTCACAAGTAAGAAAAAAAAGAAAAATAGCACTGAAGTAAGAATTGAAGAAATCACCATCGATGATATGGTGAATGATGGAAAAGAAAATGTTTGTTGTGACAATGGTGAAGAAACGAATGCTAATATCAAAAAGGAGAAGAAAAAGAAAAAGAAAAAAACTGATGATGATGTAGTTAGTTTAGAAGAATTTTTAAATGAAGAGTGTATAGAAGAAAAAAAGCCAAAACTTGTAAAACAAGATGCAGAGCCTACTACTAAAACAGAAAATACTATCGTCGCTGCTGAGGATAATAATTTGAGTTCTTTTCAGAAATTTAAGAAATCCAAGCAAGTTATGAAATCATTGTTTATAAAAAATCCCACTTTAATGTTTAATGGATCTAACATTAATGAAATCAAAGGATATGGTTCGCATGTGACAAATAATTATTAAATTTTAGTGAATTTAAAGATTTTTAAAGATGTCACCTTTGTACAAAATTTTCTTTCGCATACTTGATAAATATATTATAACAATAATGCATAATTAATTATGCTAGTTAAATTGTTAATGATGATTAAGTTTATTGTGATTTTTATAAGATCAAGTGAGTGTAATTTATTAATAAATAACTAGTTTATGAATAACTTTTATGCTTTTTCTTTATTATACAATTCACATTTTTATTATTGATTTGTACGCATTGAAATCACACATGTTTAAGGTACAAAAATAGAGGTAAGTAAAGTGATCACAATATTAATGATATTTTGCAAATGTTGTACATTCACAATTTTTTTTTTGAATAGTTTATATTCAAATATAAAAATATACCAAAATAATGAGATAATGTCTTATACTATCAAATTTCATTTACTTGTGTATTTACAAATTTTTTTAAATATCTTTGACATTTATATATGCATTTCTTTAAATTACTTTAAATTACTCTTTGGTAATTGTGTTAATTGTGGTAAACAGGCACTTTTTAATTTATCAAAATTTAATTTATCTAATAACGATAGTTATGATTAATCTGAAAAACAGAAATCAGAATCTGCTGTCAATGCTAAAGTTCTTGCTTTATACATTTGTTTGTACTTTTTTGTTCTTTTTTTTTCCTCACTTAGAGCCTTTAAAAGCTTTGCACACTTCTTATTCATTTCTGTATACTCTTTTTTTACTTTTTCTACTTCTGAATAATCTCGACTGGTCAACTTATTTGCATACAAAAATCGAATGTGTCTTGCAGAAGCTCTGGCATTACATTGTGGGCATCGTTTATTAGATTGATTGCCTGAGTTTAACCATTGCTCAATACATTTATAACCAAATAGGTGACCACATCGTAAGGAACATAATCGATGTTCCCCTACAGATGTCCAAGCACCTAGACAAATAGGACACTTCTGAGATGGATCTACATTTTCAGATTCATCAGGTTGTGCAGTATCATCTAGTTTGAATCGTTTTGGTGCTAAAATAAATATTGTATTGAATGAAAAACTTACTCAAACATTTAATAATTATAATGATTAAATCAACTTTAAATATGCAAAATATATACCAGGTTGAACTAATTCCTCATTAGATTCATCTGAGTCTACGTGATCAATAATTTCAGGATTATCATCATCAGCATCAATGTCTACAACACTAGAGTCGTCATCTGCAGCAATGGACACTTCAAGTTCATCAGTTTCGTTACTACTGTCAATTGTGCTAGTATCCAGAGTGTCCATATCCGTCGGTGGTATTGATAGTTCAGAATCATCATCTTCATGAAGAAAATCATTAGATTCATTTTCACTATCAAGTTCGTTGTCTGAGCTTAGTAAGAAGGCAGCAACAGCACTATAACAAAACGAGTAATACATTTTACATTTGTAATTTAAATAATGTAATAATAATAAAAAAATACTAACGGAAACATGTTGTAATTTCGCTCTTTTATCACTAATTACTCTAAGTCAGTCTTAATAATCTAAATTACATTTTCTTAGATAGTGGGAATTTTATGCAGCTAGTTCAGTAAGTTTCGATATACCAGAAATTTTCCGAAACACATAATAAACAATACATAAGTGTAAATGAAATATAATAGACAACTGAAGACCGCGAAGAAAAGGAAAACAATAACATAACCTTTTGAAAAAGGTTTACGTCTGAAGTTATGTGATATTGGGTTTAATGGAAATAGCGCCAACTTCACACTATACGTTTGAAATTTTGAATTCAATGCAAGCGCGTTATCGCATATATATTATAATGCATGTATGTATATAAAGGAATATTTATTTATAAAATTATAATCAAACTTACATATATTTTTATAAATTGATTGTCTATAGTATAAAGTTCCAAAATTACAAATATAAATTAACAAAAACGTGTTTTAGAACATATATAATTTTTAACATGCATTTTAAAATTTTCGTATAACTCATATATGTTACTGATGTGAATCAATTGATAAAAAAATAAATAATAGATAAACAAAAATAACGTTCTACCTAAAAAAAATTATTAAACGAAAATATTTATCTACTTAAGTAACTGTATAGTAGTTAACTTAAGATTTTACTAGAAAACTTACAAAAAAATGCAATTTGTAAAAATAAAAAAAAACTTTGATAAGTTTAATACAAATTTTCTTTGATCTTACTAGTTTTTATGCATTTGACTAGCTAAAGTATTTTCTAATGAGTTAATTTGGGAATTAAGGCTTTCCATCGTAGTTTGAAGCTGAACAATTTCCTGGGACGGATTCAATCCTTGGTTAAAACATAGCTGCTGCTCTGGCACAATTGAAAAATTCTGAGCTGCTAACATGGGATTTTGTACAAAAGGATTATTGAACTGCATTGGATTGTTAAACATTCCTTGATAATAGCCATTGATTCCATTGGAGTTTATCATAACAATATTTGGTTGAAACTGAGGCATCGGCATTATCATATAAGCATTACAACTACTGTTGAACATTAACGCAGCAGTTGGAATGAATCTGGCATTCATCAACTGTATTGAAGGAAAATTGTTATTATAATTTGCCATTCCCATTGCTAACATACTCCCTTGATCATTTGTTAGTGCACTGGAACTTTCGATAGTTTGCAAAGACTGAGAATCAACTATAATTTGTGAAGAACAATCATTTCTGCACTGATTTTCAGTACATTCATTATGTGTTTGAGCAGTTTCAGATGTAGGCTGAAGAGTATCAATTAAATCTATTTCTTGTTTTATGAATACCAAACCGTCTTTCTGGGATAAATCTCTATCTTGGGAGGCATTATTTTTCTCCACATCCTTTTCACCTGAACCCGCATGCGTTTCATCATTCAAGTTTCCATTACAGTGTCCAGTGCATCTTTCGTCACCTGACACTTTACTGGATTTACTATCTTCTTGTTCACTTTCTAGACTCTTAAACTTCTTAGCCATTTCTTGCAATCTTTTATCTCTTTCAAGAAGTACTATAGGATTAATAAGCATACGTTTTATTTTTGTTTGCAAAGAATTTTTTCTTTTCCTAATTGGAGACTGCAACTGTGATGATAGTTGGACATTATTTTTTCCCTGCCGTACATAGCTTTCCTACAGAACAAATTTAAATGCCTATTATATATTTCAAAAATTTGCTTGTCATATAATTATATACTGCATCTAGTATACTCACTTTTAATTTCCTAATAATTTTTTTCACATTTTCAGAGCTACTGGAGAACCTCAATTGCTTACAAACTTTATTAATCAGATCTTCGTTATCGTATCGATCGCAATCGACGCAATCGTTCAATATTTCAGTAACTAATTTTTTAACTGTTCTGAAGGAAACAGTAGTAGACGATAACGACGACATAACAGATTTTGGAAATCTCTTCAGTGTGTCAAGATCATCGAGAATTTTCTGTTCATTCAGTAAAATAGTATTTACAAGTCTAGATTTTGAACTCCAAGGCACAGGCCCTTTTCTTTTATAAATCGTATCATACACGTAGGTCAAAGCTGCGCCAACCGATTCATAATCAAAACTTGGATTCTCGGAAAACTTTTTCAAAAAAATTCGATAACTCTCAGCACATCGCGCAAACTGTTTTCTTTCATTTTGAAAAGCCATAGATATTACTATAGAAAAGTACAATTTTAATATTCTAATTCATATATTAGCCACGTGTTGAAGCTAATATAGGTACAGATAATGCAACACGCACTAACGAATGCCAAACAAAGACTGCGGTCGAGACTCGCGGGTGATTTGTTTATAGTTTATCGCGCCGCCTTGGGTGATTGGATAGTATGGGCAGCCAATGAGTAGTAGGCGGTGAGCTACTTCGGTTTTGGCGGGAGTTTTGAATGTGGCGGGGTATATTTTTTTACTTTTTTTTCTCTTAGATATTCAATTTTTGATGTTCTATATGACAGAGCATTTCGACGCCTGAGAGGGAGAAGGACCTATCTCGCGCGCAAGTTGAAAAAGGACCTATCTTCCGCGCGAGTTGAAAAAGGA
>UCOJ01002326.1:0-13061 GCA_900474305.1 Cecidostiba fungosa
CATCGTAGAAAAGATTGCAATAATAATAACGATTATTTTCCACTTGAAAAATTGGCTCAATAACATTATGAACAGCGCTCCAAATGACGCACATATAACGCCACTGATATTGAGTGCACTTCTTAAATGTGGCTGAGCAATTTCTGCAATATAAGTCGTTCCGCATGAAACAGATGCTGGCATCATCAAACCTACGAAAGCCTGAGCGACTAAAATAATCGTTGAATTCATTGCAAAATAAAACATTATACATGATATACTATAGGTAATAGAGGCGATCGATAAAATAACGCGACTACCTATTCTATGACTTACAAAACCAAATAATATAGCACCAACTGGATTCATAAAAAAGTGACTTCCTGAAAAGTAAATAATATGGATAATTTTAACCTAAATTAATGATGTGTTTTTTATTATTGGAATAATAAAATTAGGAATACTATAAAAAACATACCAAACCATGATAGTTCGTCTTTTGTTATTTTTATTTCTGAATTTTCTCGCGATAGTTCCGCAAGTAGCAACGAAGTTAATCCAACTAAACTACCATACGAGAATTTCGCTAAGTTGATAATTATAGTAACGATCATTTGAGATGCTACATTTCGAATCCTCAAACTTTTCTCATTTTGTCTGTATGAAAGTTCACTGTTTCTGCAAATAAAGATATGTGATTACAATACAACCTTTTTATACGATAAACTTATTTCAATTACAATCCGCACAATAATACCAAACCGGAAGAAATTTTTTCAAAGATTTTAACTTGTATTTCAGTGAATAGGTGATTAAAAAAATTTTACTCATTTTTAACTCACTCTGCTCCACTTAGGTTGGTTAAAATATGCTTCTGAAGATGTTCAAAAAGTTTTAAAAAGATTAAATACATAATTTTTGAGAAAAGCTGCGGTAAGTAGCCTTTATTGTCAAAATGGAGTAAGTAGCCTTTAGTAACGTAAGTATCCTTTATCGTCAAAATAGTGTGATGATTTTGCATAGGGCGTAAAAGGTGTTAAATTTTTTTTTATAAAGAAAAGTTGTTCAGAAACATATTAACTATACGTTAAAGAATATTTAAGTATCATAAAAACTTTTAATCATTTCTGCTGGTGATTTATTCATTGTGTCTTTTCACAGTATTTAACCCAGGTATGTCCTGTTAATTATATTGAACTACTTTTACATCTTTAAAGTTGAAAGACTTTTTTTACTAACCTTTTTACAGCTTGAGAAACATTTGTATCTTCCATGGCGACAAATTTGCAAATGAAATAGCCTTTCAATTGTGCGTTTTATTAACGTGATAATGACAGGTTCAGAAATACTCATTTTTATTACTTTGATTAATAAAAAATTTGTTTTTCAAGTACATTACGCGATAATATTGATAACCCACTAATCCAATATGAAATTAAATGAACAAGATTTTTTTAAGCAAAATACTTTTTACTTTCTAATTTCTATTGTAAAAGATTTTTGTGACTGAAGTTTAAAAGCTTGATAAATTCAAATTAAATATCATTTTACTGCAATATAATATAATATTTTTTCAAATAAATTTTCAATCGGTCTTATCTACGTTTGAAAAGCAGTAACGGTTTAATATTTTGTATTAATTATCATGGATGAAAACATATTGGAATGCGCTATTAATAAATTTGAAACAAGCAATGTAAAATTTAAAATACGACATTGTCATCTTCAACGTCTATACTCCTGTTTTCTCTTTGCTCTTGAAGAGATTTTCTAACATGTTCAAGTGTTTCGTCGTACAAGGAATTTTCTATAGCCAGATCATATGGGTTGTTTTGTCGCAGAAGTAATTAAAGTAATTGTTGACTAAAGAAGTTGGACATTATTTTTGCAGTAGATGTCAAACACAAAACAAATTAAAATTATGCATGTACTACGAATGAATTTTTTTGAGTGTCAGTAATCTAAATAGTATTTTTAAGTGGTGCATTGTGACGTATATTAGGATATTAGAGAAGAGTAGGTACTTGAAGCCCGCAGTACGTTCTCATCACAACAAGACTCCGGAAAACAAAGATAAGAAGCAACAAATCTAAAAAGACTGGCAAGTATTTTAGCAAATCTTTATTCTTGTTAATTTGTTTAACTATAGCAACAATATTGTTTCATCATGCATTTAATTGCGAGTTGCGGGGGCTGTGTACAATTTTGTGCTTTTTGGAATAACAAAAAAGCGTTGCGTAATGAAAATAACGCACGCCCGCAGCTCCCTCTCAGTCAGTATAATCCCGACGCATGTACTTTCCTCGCACTCGTGATAAAACATAAAAAATATTGTTAGTAATTGGTATAATGTACCGCACACGTTGCACAATGTAGTATAGACCTATTCAGTGTCAAAGTCAGTTTTGAAGAACAGATCATGACTGAATTTTTATTATATTGTTATTTATGAACTGCATATACATACAATATGAATGCCGGGACAAGACCTTAATGTGACACTATATTAAACCACAAAAAGATGTTTTTCTTTTTTCTTTTTTTTTTTTGTTAAAGGTATTTTTATCAGAAAACTATTCAAAATTTACATAGCAACACTACGTAAATTTACATGCGACTTTTCTCTGTGAAGAAAATAAACAAATAGCGTGATAGGTGCAAAAATTAGAACATTTAAATGCTATTTACGGATTTTAGGTAAAAAAATAACTTTTAGTTAAATTGTATTAATGATGTGTATCTTCTTTAATTTCTTTTGCATTCAAAATAAAATAGCCAATGGTGAGATATATCAGTGGACGAGCTCGTAGCTCGAGGCTTTTCGGCGAAGGATTGGGTGGCCGCTGCTGATAATGGTATATGCGGAACACGTTGTCAGCATGGAACGACGGCGAGAAGTTCATCTGCTTCGATTTGCTATACATGAGAAGCCGGCAACGTATTTCGCAGAGAACCCAAATATTAGGGATGCGATCTTTTCAACTCACTAGTTCGACAATTCACCGTTCCTTCAAGCCGCGGAAATTCAGGCCGCTTGGGCTTTAGCAGATGTCAATTTCCTTGCGTCCGGATACAGCGATGCCACCACCGCTAGTGGAGGTATGTGTATAGTCGTGTTCTTTGGCGTGAATTACTTGAATTTTCACAAAATTTTGCAACTGTAGTTATTTTTCAAATCTTGGATACACTATATTGAAACGATTCTTTAAAATTGAAAAGAAAAATAATTCACATTATAGACTAACAATAATTCTTACTATCAATAAAAAAAATGTATGCAGCGGAATGCGGAATCTATGCAGGCAAGTTGGATCCCATCGTCATATACCACCCAATGAAGACGAGCGTTGATAATAAGGAGTGAGGTTCGAGAGGATAAGGATGCATTTATATATAGTGGGGACGGAAAGTTGCAACTCGTTGGTTTTGATTATAGGCTTTTATTTATTAATTTTTATTTAAATGAAATTAGTTCATCATTAATTTGATAAAAGTCACTTAAAAAATTAATATTATGTATAGCAATATGCAGAACTTTATAAGTAAATCATATTAGATATATAACTAGTTGAAACTCTCCAATCTCACTACAAACTGACCCTATAATAAATAAAATATGATTATAAAAAATCGCTTATTTTTTTAACTTTGTAAAATTCGAATCTTGCGTATAAATTTCATTTTAATTTCAAATGATAAAGTACGCAATGATTAAAATAAAAGTTATAACAACCCTTGAGTGATATTAATCGTAACTAAGTAAAACTAAGTAGATTTTTTATTCAAGAAAAGTTGAGTTTTTTTTCATCTTTTCAAAATGTTTTTCTGCAAAGTGATTTTCTATTTCAATCAAACTTTTTCCTTCAGTCTCAGGCACTATAAAATACAACGTAACAAGTCCGATGATACAGTTGATTCCAAAAAACAGAAAAACACCTTGTATTGTCATAGCGTCCACCATATACAGAAATGCTTTATTTAACATTGATAATAGAAGAGTAGATGCGAATATAATTATTCCCATGCCAATGTCACGAAACCTGTTTGGCAATAGTTCGCTATCCAACATATAGGAAACCTTGTTGAAACCCATAGATAGTATAAAAGTTGCAAATATTTGCATTACGGGAGGAATCCAAAGTAGGTACCTAGAATAAGAGTTGTTAACTATCTCGAATTTAATCAAATGGACTACTATCGCGATTACAATATAAGCAGCTCCAGCTCCGATGAGAGATGTAAAGAGAAGCTTTCTTTTTCCAAATCTATTAATGCTAAGCATGCAGATGATTCCTCCGATAATACTTGCGCCAATGAAAATTGCGCTAGCTACGTGGATATCAAATGGTGTCTCATTAATTTGAAATATAACGACATTATAAATAAAAGTACATTCGCTTCCAGATAGCTTGAACATTATCATGACATAGAAGATAACACACATTGGTATCCATAATGATTTTTGCGTGTAATGTTTTATTAAAACACTTATCGGCCTCTTCTGACTTCTTCTGCCTACATTATTTGCTTCTGTATTGGCTTCTTTCAAGCTTAGGAATTCAGTTCTTACATTGGCTAATGTTGTCCAACCTCGTAACCATGCCAAGGCAACTTCCGCTTCATCAAATCTTCCCTTCCCTAAAAAAAGGATTTTCAAACGTAGTTTCAACTCATGAGAATTTCTATAAAATAACAAATTCAAAACATTACAATAGCATTACAATTATTGACTTACTCGCAAGCCAATGTGGACTGTCAGGCAAAAAAAGCAATCCTAAAAATCCCATCGTAGAAAAGATTGCAATAATAATAACAATTATTTTCCATTTGAAAAATTGGCTCATTAACATTATGAACAGTGATCCAAATGTCCCACATATAACGCTACTAATATTGAGTGAACTTCTTAAATGAGGCTGAGCAATTTCTGTAATGTAAGTCATTCCACATGAAATAATGGCTGACATCATCAAACCCACGAAAGCCTGAGCGACTAAAATAATCGTTGAATTTGTTGCAAAATAAAACGTTATACATGATATACTATAGGTAATAGAGGCGATCCATAAAATCACGCGACTACCTATTATGTGGCTCATGAAACCAAATAATATAGCACCAACTGGATTCATGAATAAGTAACTTCCTGAAAGTAAATAATATGGATAATTTTAACCTAAATTAATCATGAAGTGTTTTATATTTGTTATTGGAATAATAAAATTTTGAGTACAGTACAAAACACACCAAACCATGATAGTTCGTCTTTAGTTATTTTTATTTCTGAATTTTCTCGCGATAGTTCCGCAAGTAGCAACGAAGTTAATCCAATTAAACTACCATTCGAGAATTTCACTAAGTTGACTATTATAGTAACGATTATTTGAGATGCTATATTTCGAATTCTCAAACTTTTCTCATTTTGTCTGTATGAATGTTCACTGTTTCTGTAAATAAAGATATATAATTATAATACAATCGTTTTATACAATAAATTTAATACAATTACAATTCGCACAATAATTCTAAACCGAAAGAAATTTTTGAAAAAAATTTAATTTGTATTTCAGGGAATAGATGACTAAAAATTTAACTCATTTTTAACTTACTCCGCTGCACTTAGGTTGGTTCAAACATGTTTTTGAAGATGTTCAAAAGCTTTTAAAAAGATTAAATACATAATTTTTGAGAAAAGCTGCGGTAAGTAGCCTTTATCGTCAAAATGAGTAGATATAGAGTGATGATTTTATATCGGGCGTAGAAAGCGTTAAATTTTTCTTATAAAGATAAAGTTATTCGAAAACATTAACTATACGTTAAAGAATATTTAAGTATCATAAAAACTTTTAATCATTTCTGCTGGTGATTTATTAATTATGTCTTTTTACAGTATTTAACCCAGGCTTGTTCTTTAACTTATATTATATTTAACTACTTTTATATCTTTAAAGTTGAAAGATTTTTACTAACCTTTTTGCTACTTGAGAAACGTTTGTATCTTCCATGGCGACGAATTTGCAAGTGAAATAGCGTTTCAATTGTGCGTTTTATTATGTGATAATGACAGATTCAGAAGTACCCATTTTTATTACTTTGATTAGTAAAAAATTTTTTTTCAAGGACATTACCCGATAATATTGATAACCCAATATGAAATGAAATGAGCAAGATCATTTTTTAAAGCAAATATACTTCTTACTTTCTTATTTCTATTGCAAAAGATTTTTGTGACTAAAGTTTGAAAGCTTGATATATACAATTTAAATATCATTTCAATGTAATATAATATAATATTTTTTCAAATAAATTTTCAATCGGTCTTACCGATATGTTTAAAAGCAATAACGGTATTAGTATCTTTTATTAATCATCAAGAATGAAAACACATTAGTCCGGGAGCTGAGGGGCGTCTGAGTGAGCACTGAGAAATTGTATCCATTTTTAATTATAAGGTCGCCACGGTAACCAAACGTTTTTTTTTTGTATTTTGAGGCGTAGAATCTGAATTTCATGGTATCCAGGCATAAATGAAATTCGGATTCTGCATCTCAAAATACATAAAAAAAAGTTTAGTTACCGTGGCGACCTCGTATATTAAAAATTGCACACTCAGAACCCCCTCAGCGCCCGGACTATATTGGAATACGCTATTAATAAGTTTAAAACAAGCAATGTCAAATTTAAAATACGATGTTGTCATATCTTCAACGTTTATATTCCTGTTTTCTCTTTGCTCTTAAAGAGTTTTTCTAACATGTTTAAGCGATTTGTCCTACATACCAACAAGGAATTTTCTATAGCCAAATCATATGGGTTGTTTTGTCGCCGAAGTAATGAAAGTAATTGTTGACTAAAGAAGCTGGATGTATTGTTTCTGCAGTAAACGTCAAACACAAAACAATGTAAGTTTATGTATGTACTAATATATAAATGCATTTTTTGAGTGTCAGTAATCTAAATAGTATTTATTTAGATTACTGACACTCAAATAAATTTAAATAGTATTTATTTGATGCATTGTGACGTATATTAGGATATTAGAGAAGAGTAGGTGCTTGAAGCCCGATAGACGATCTCAACTCACAAGACTCCGGAAAAACAAAGATAAGAAGCAACAAATCTAAAAAGACTGGCAAGTATTTTAGCAAATCTTTATTCTTGTTATTTTTTTAACTATAGCAACAATGTTGTTTCATGCTTTTAATTGCGAGATGGGGGCTGCATAATTTTGTGCATTTTGGAATAACAAAGCATTGCTTAATGAAAATAACGCACACTAATATGAAGCTTTGTGCACTGCTACCGACATGAGAATCATTTTACTACTCGAGTTTTGGACAGAGAAGATTTATGCTAGAAAAATTATTTAATAGGCTTATCTTCTATTCAATACTAAGTACTCGGTTATAAATAGTAATAAGAATGCCGAGACAAGACTTTAATGTGACACTATTAAACCACAAAACAAATGTTTTTTTTTTTGTTAAAGATATTTTTATCAGAAAAAAACTATTCAAAATTTACATAGCAACACTATGTAAATTTACGTGCGACTTTTCCCTGTAAAGAAAATAAATAAATAGCGTGATACCTGCAAAAATTAGAACGTTTAAATGCTATTTACGAATTTTAGGTAAAAAAATAATTTTTAGTTAAATTTTATCCATGATGCATCTCTTCTTTAATTTCTTTTGCATTCAAAATAAAATAGCCAATGATGAGATATATAACTAGACGAGCTCGTAACTCGAGGCTCTTCGGCGAAGGATTGCAAATTTTTAGCGCATGGACGGCCGCTGCTGATAATGGTATACGCGGAACGCGTTGTCAGCATGGACCGTACAATATCATTACGTATAATAATAACTAGAGATGAAGTATGTGACGAAAATATATATTGTTTGTTAAAACTATATTCAATCATGTTCGGCAAGTAATTCTATTTCTTTTTTAACTTATTTAAATACTATTATTGCTAAAAATATTCAACATTCGAAGAAAAATATAACAAAATATACAACTCTAATAAAAAATGTATTATGGTATCTTCATTAAAGAATTTAAAATTACCGCGCTCCGTTGCGGCCTCTAGTGCAGAGCGAACAAACTCGAACGAGAGATGTTTTTTATCAGTTAAAACGCACCTTCAATCTAACGATCTATATAATTGTATTTTCTCTGCCAAGCGGCGATGGTCCAGCTGATTTGCAAGATTACTGACAACACTGTGACTCAAGATAGACTGCAGTCGAATGATCGGCTCATCACACAGAACTGAAAATACGTTTCTTCAATATTGTTTTTTATAATGTATGACTTATAAAATTATACGAATAATCTTCATTCATTTTCTTACAAAGTTAGTTAAATTGTTTTTAGTGAATCATGTTATCTAATCTGTTACATTTTTTTGTGATTGTGATATTGGCGTTTTGTGAATGTTCAAGTCAGGTAAGTATTGTATCTATAGATATAAGTGCATACATATGTAACCGTTTTGCATTTTTTTGATGTTTTCGAGAAAGTGCAACCTCATTTACAAATATTTTCTTATTTATAATTTAATTGTAATTTTATATTACTCTGGTTTATGCTCCAGTTTTGATAATTGTTCTTAAAATATTTTTAACTTTTTTCAGTAACAAAATGGTGTTGATTATGTGTTTCACTGATAAGTGCCAATTAGTATACAACTCTAGCAAAAGTTTGAATCTCATTAAAAAACGTTATATGTAAACTCTCGATTTCGCATTCATGCGAATGCGTTTGTATTGTGTGAAATTCCAGATTGTATATGTCCACAATAAACTTAGCTTCAGCTGAACCTGGAATATTTTAAATATGTATCATAAACAATTCTTATTATCTTTTTACCATTTATATTATCTTGATTTTACTTTTTCTTATACATTATGGGAGAGTCGACCAATATGTTTACAAATATAAGTAGCTTCTATATGGATGAAATTTTTTATTAACGCGATGAAAATTAAAAGTCAGTTTAAGTTTAAGTCCAGCATTAAAATTAATTATCAAAATAAATGTAAAACAAATGTAATGTAAAATAAATGTAATGATTTTAGTGTTTTTAAAATGTAACTTTCAGTATGGAATGAATATCTTGGTTCTAAATTCTGTCTATTGAAATAAAAATTTCGAAAAAAATTGTTTTTTTGCGAGAATATTTAATAAATAGCGCCGTATATACATGCGATAAAAATATAACTGATTCACAGTGTAAAAATGAAAGGTAAAATATTCGGTTTTCGCCAAAAACCAGTACCTGTCGTTATTTTTATCGATTTTAATCCTATTTTGCATTTTTCATTGTAGTATTATTAGTTTTATTAAATAGTATATTTTTATATATATATTATAGTATTATTATATTAGTTCTTAATAGATATTTTTTAAATTCAATTTTAAATCTTATACTGAGCAACAATTGTGTTGACGGTATAAAGTTACAACGGAGTATAATTTGTATAATAATTATCAGAGAGACACAAACTAACTCATAACTTTTTTACAAGCGTAATATTAACAAATTACTCATATGTCGGATAAATTTATAGCTACGATAAAATAAAAATATCTAGCTCGAAATATGTTTAATATTAGAACATAACAGTTCGTCAAATCACCTCGGTAAAGTGGCATTATTTCTCAACTGAAAATTATTCTGGACATTTGACTAAATTGTTTTAGTAAAATTAAACAATTTTTTCCTTATACTTTATTTTAAATGGCCATTCGTCTACTAAATTTTATTATACTGTTTAGTAGTTTTTAAAATACGTATTACAATTTTTGGTACAAGTATAGAAAAAAATTATACCTGTCGTTTAGTAAAATTTCCTGAAGTATTTTTCTTCATATACTACCCTATTGCAAAATCTCAGGTGAGATCTCAGATGAGAAATTTTTAAAAATCGAAAAAATGTCTAAAATGCTTCAAAACCTAGTTTTTTGAATTTATCTGGGTGGTAGCACTTCTTTATAGGTTACTCTCAATATTCAAAAACTCATTTTTTATTAAATGAGAGGATCTAGCAGCTACCGGACCACAATTACAGATGAGATTTTGGCATGAGATCTCATACGAGATCTCACTTGAGATTTTGCAATAGGGCATTAGAAACACCTAAAATCTTTCAAATGCTCAATTTATAAATATTTATAGGCTTCAACTGTGGATTCTCCGACTTACACTGCAGCTGTAGTGGAGTATCATCCTATAGTCGATGGAATCGATGGCAAAAAAATAGCCGAGGCAAATACCAATAATTATCTAACGATAATCAAGACTGCTGCGACTTACGTAAGTCGTGTTATTGGCAAATATATTATTCATTGAACTTATAATTTGTTTTACAATTTTATTTAATTTTTCTTGCGGTTCGGCTGCAGATGGTGGATATAATCGTTTTTCCAGAATTCGGCTTGACAAGTCTTCCAAAGGACGGTGACAGAGAAAAACAATTCAATGCAACTGGATATCGAGATTATTATCGCGACGTAGCTTCTTACGTCCCTAACCCCGACGAAGCAGTTACGCTTTGCAATACCGGTTCTAAATATGCAAAGGTATAACTAATCCAATATAGTGTGTTAACAAGATTTCGACTAATTCAAAACGCAATCTTTTTCTCACTCAACAGTCACTGCAGAAGATCTCCTGTGCAGCTCGTGACTCGAAACTCTACGTCATAGTGAACCACCAAGAAAAGGTCGACTGCGAGCCAAACTTATCAGCCGACTGTGCTTCAGACGGTTTTCTGCTCTACAACACAAACATAGCATTCGATCGCGAGGGTCGAGTCGTCGCTCGCTACCGCAAGTACAACCCCTTCAACGAACTCGGAACCAACGTCACCCTCGAGCCTGAACACTCGAGCTTCCCTACGGATTTTGGAGTCACCTTCGGCCAGTTCATCTGCTTCGATTTGCTACATGAGAAGCCGGCAACGTATTTCGCAAAGAACCCAAATGTTAGGGATGTGATCTTTTCGACTCACTGGTTCGACTATCCGCCGTTCCTTCAAGCCACGGAAATTCAGGCCGCTTGGGCTTTTGCAGCAGATGTCAATTTCCTTGCGTCCGGATACAGTGATGCCATCACCGCTAGTGGAGGTATGTGTATAGTCATGTTATTTGACATGAATTACTTGAATTTTCATAAAATTTTGTAACTATAGTTATTTTTTCAAATCTTGAATACACTATATTGAAAAGATTATTTAAAATTGGAAAGAAATATAATAAGTTGCATCATAGACTATCAATAATTCTTACTAACAATAAAATTAATGCAGGCAGCGGAATCTATGCAGGCAAGATGGGTCCCATCGTAACATACCACCCAATGAAGACGAGCAACGCTTTAGTAATTGGCGAGGTCCAAAAACACCATCACCGACGAAAACCAGTCGACAACATCAAGAAGTCCACAGTTCACGTGTTTAGTCATCAAGAGGTACCAACAATTTCGGGGATTCCCCCGCGTGTGAATCTTTCCCGAAACTTCAAAGACGGTCTGCTACCCTACACGAGTGAACTGCTGGATGTCGAGAAATCTCCTGTTCATGTGACGACCCTCTGCGATCGTGACCTCTGCTGCGATTTTCACATTGAGACCGACTTCGACGTGAGAATAGCAGCCACACCTGGTGCCAAACAGTACAGGTGAAATTTTGTATTATATTATAGGAACCAAAGTTACAAGATGTAAAAAGTGTTACATAACAATTACATGATTGCAGATACCGTATAGTGGTATTCAACGGTGTGACGACCTATGGCAATGTGTCGACCTCGGGTCTGGAGGTCTGTGCCTTGGTCACTTGTGCTGGTGACTCTCTTGAGGATTGCGGTGATTACTACGATGATAGCGCCGATGTAGTCGTACCAACGAGATTTGATTCAGTGGTGATCACGAGACGTGTCAACCTGAACGAGCCAGTCTTCTTCCTCCCGACGACGTTGCTGCTGGAGACTTACGAACCTCTTAGTAACTCCGACTTTGCTTACCTGACCAGTGGACCAAGCGAGTCGAGTCTGATGGTGATGCACTTGATCAAAGCACAAAGTAGACTGGCCACTTTTGGCATCTATGGCAGGAGGTTCGATAGGGATGGACAGTCAGTGACGATGCCCGACGAAGTGGTTGAGTGGAATATCTCATTCATGGCTTTGGTTGGACTACTAGCAGTTTTTGTAGTCGTGGGTTGCTGGGGCTATCCGAGGAGGGCGTTGATAATAAGGACGAAGGTTGAGTGAGGTGCGAGAGGATAAGGGTGCATTTATATCGTCGCTCCCTACGAAGAGTAGTTCAGTTCAGATTTCCAACGAAGACTAGTCAAGAAATTCAATTCGCGTACGCTTCTCTAAGTTATGTAGGCATGTTTTTAATAGAAAAATGTAGTTCTATGATTTTTCTGGTCATCATTCGCGTCAATCAAACCATTATTATAAATAAATTATGCATCTTGAACATTTATTAGCGTATGAACTGCAATAGTCTTGGTTAGAAATCTGAACTGAACTACTCTTCGTAGGGACCGACGATATATAGTGGAGTCGGACAGTTATAACTTGTTGGTTTTGATTATATGCTTTATTTATTTATTTATTTTTTTTTTTTAATGAAAATTGTTGATTATTAATTTGATAAAAGTTACTTTAAAAATTAATATTATGTATAGCAATTTGCAGAACTTTTTTGTAAATTATAGATATATAACTAGTTGAAACTCTCCGATCTCACTATAAGCTGACCTATAATAATGACATGAAATCATTTTTCTGAAGACAAATTAATTATTCTTTTAACTTTGTAAAATTCAAACCTTGCGTATCAATTTCATTTCAATTTCAAATGATGAAGTACGCAATGATTAAAATAAAAGTTATAACAACCCTTGAGTGATATTAATCATAACTAAAAATAAGTAATACTAAAAGATAGTCGTTACAGTTGTGGAGTTTTTTCTCATCTTTTCAGATTGTTTTTCTGCAAAGTGATTTTCTATTTCAATCAAACTTTTTCCTTCAGTCTCAGGCACTATAAAATACAACGTAAC
>UCOJ01002327.1:0-13054 GCA_900474305.1 Cecidostiba fungosa
GTAAATACGTTAAAAAGCGTTTCATTCTGCCGAAGAAATTGCAAAGAAAACAACCCAGTTCTGAGATTCCCATGCCAAGAACTGTCCATTAAGTGGGTTATCATTTCTACCAGGGATGTAGAAAAAAACACTATCTTTCAACGCAACGAGCGCGTAACCGTTCTATACTGCATAACTATATATTTCTTCTATTTTTTTTTAAAGTTATTCAGAATTTCTTATATTATATTTTTTGTATTATTTACAATTATTGCTATGATTATTTTTGATAAATATATTATATTTTAACTTATAAAAATGTTATACATGATGTTACAAATTATTTTAACCTAAATTTCCAATAAAAATCCAAGCAGTGTTTCGCCCTGCACGCCATTTTTCGAAAATCCAAAATCGTGACTTTTATATTTCTTCCAATTATAGACTTACAATTAGGTAACGACAAATTTGTTGAATAAAGGGTCATTCAAGGAAGAAATTTGTTTCTAAATTTTAATTTTAGTCCACTCTATCAAAAGTTACAGTATTATGCAAAGTTGTTATATAATATTCTGTACTGAACGACAATCCCCTAAATATCTGACTACCCCTAAAATCCTTTAGATGCGGCAATTGCGCAATCTCGGATGTATTGATGAACAATCGATGTGTAAACCTACATATGATTAGCTGAAGAAAAAAGTATAATACAGTATAATACAGTATACTATACTCTTTGTCGTAATAGACGTTTGATCCCTGGTAGAAACATTAACGGTTAATAAGCTAAGTTTTAGACAATTTAGTTAAGTTATGATGGTTAACGATTTAACTAAATAAGCGTTTAACCAGTATAAACGCTTAGATGTGACATCTTAACTCAGGATAAAACGAATTATTTCCTTGAAATTTGTCAAATCATTGGTATGATTTGAAAATTATTGAAAAATACCTTGCAATCATACAAAATCTATAAATATTCACAATAAAACGTAGATACGTTTGAATGTCAGAAAAAAGGGAAAAACAGCGTTTTACTTAAAAACACACCGCGATGGTAAAATAGAAACGCCTCACTGAAGTCTTAACTAAAAATTTTACTTTGTTTTTTATATTAAAATTTGATAAAAATGGTCAACTAAAAGTTAACCTCTTGACGATTTTCACTCGTTAATTTTCTCCCAGGGATCAGCACATAAACAAATTTGATAATAATAGTCATCAGTTGAGGCATCTATCAGAAAAGTACACTACTGCTCTCCTTCTACCTGATGAATCCCTTCAAATTCTACATCTGGTTCTAATAATCCTGATTTATATGATAAAGCGCATTAAAGCAATACGAGATTAAATGTTTAAGGGAATTAATGGTTAGGATTACTTTGAATGACGATGCCTACACTTCTTTAATAACGTATGTAAAATCAACAAAGCGTCAAAATTCAAATGGAAGCCATTATCGCATTCGCAATCAAGTTTACGCAATTCGTCATTTACGACCATTATAAATACGATGACGCGTAAAAAAAGAATTTTAACGTAATTTGAGGTGAATTATGACTCGCGAGCTTGCTTTTTCGATTACAATTTCAAACAGAGCATGCAAAATAAGCGAAACTCATCGATCACGTCGTGAAAAGTTGAACGACAACATTATCACCGAATCGATTTTTCAATCACATCAGCAACAGCAGCACTTGGAGCCTTGCATCAGAATCACATGCAGTGCCCAAAACCAACAAAGGTCTCGACAATCGCAACAGCGGTAGTATAGCAAAAAAGACCGACGAGACCGTGGAAAAACGGGCTTAGCAAATATCATAGTCCGCAGCAGCTCTCTCTCTCTCTCTCTCTCTCTCTTCTCTCTTCCTCCGCCCAGTCGTATATCAAGCGCCGTTGGTCCGCTTTCCGAAATCGCTTTTAACAGCCCTTTCATTTTTCACGCACTCACGCGCCGTGTCGCCGCGCGTACGGATACCGCCGCACACACGGCTTTTAGCCCACCACAATAGAGTACAATTAGCGCTAAAAGCGAGTTACGTACGCTCGCACCTGCGCCCGAAAAAAAGAGCGAGATAGAGAAAGATAATTCGCGGGATTCTCCTTTCCTGGAATTCGCTCACGTATCTCGCACTTTCGCTTCTGCCCGCATGTGTGCACTGAGTACAGAGAGTGGGAATCTAATAAACGTGTCGCGCCGAGCGTTCGCTATCCCGCGGACGAGAGAGGAAAGAAATGATAATCGAATCTGGTTCGCGCTGTGGTCGATACTTCCGCTTGGCGGGAGAGAGAAAGAGACAGAGCGTTACGGGAAGACACTGTGGAATCGCAAAAATAGCCGCGCTCGAAACCGCGGCTGCCAGAGCTTCCCAAGCCCTTTTGCTGTTTTACTAGCTTGCAGAGAGCTGATGAAATCAAGCGGCTGCCACGGAGCTTCTTTTCGCTCTCCAACCTCGCTTTTCACAAAAAGATCGGCGTAATACAAGCTTGCATGTCCATCAGAGCGATTGTATTCATACCTGTATTATACTTCTATCAAAAAACCTTGACTTTTCGAAAATATAACGCTTTTAATAAATGTACGTGCGTGTATACAGAGCAATTCGCGGAATACGCCGCGGGTAAAAAGCATTTCTATCGAATGTATATTTCATGAATTTAATGGACAGTTTGCTTGGCTTGTCGTATTGATTTTCAGTCAATCACAAGCGCTTTCAGAAACTTTATATTTCTTTCGCTCGCGTCGGCAGCTAAAATGCACTTGGCAGCAAATAATCGTGCATTTCATCAATTTGCAGTGCACACACTGTGCATGCTCTTTTAATTCCCCGCAGAGATGCATTCCTTTTGATTTCTAGTGCAGTTGCGCAGATCTGAAAAAAGGCTGTTAAACTAGATTGCCTGCAGTAATGAAAATACTTAATAATATCAGGCAAAAGAATTTCCTGGTATGTATAATCAGAGAGTTATTGAGGTAATCGAGTCAATATAAATAAACAATAAATACCCGGAGTGCAAAGACTCACTCTCCCCCGACACCTCTGTGCGCAATTCCCTCGCGCTCGCACATACACACATATATACATGGTTACGTCGAAACGTCCACACGTTTTCCATATCCCCGAGCATCGGCGGCGGCATTGGAACACATTTTCCTGAGGGATCAGCTCTCTCACTCTCTCTCTCTCTCTCTCTCTCTCTCTCGCATCGACTTGGCTGCCAAATCGATGCTCCGGCTCACCCTCTCTCTCTCGCTCTTTCATCCCCATCGCGCAGTACAGCACAGAGCATTTCAATCCGTTCGCGCTGACGCGCGCGCCATCTAGCGTCCGCAGCAAAGTCGGACTTCCATATCCGGCGTCCGTTCCGATCTCTCCAGAATTCGAGCGAGCGCGGAAATCGAACGAGCGCCCGCCGATCCGTAAATGAAGATTAGAGATTAAGGGAAGCTTCACGGGGATATGTACGGACGGATGGAGAGAGAGAGAGAGAGAGAGAGAGAGAGTGAGAGAGACGAGGGGGGATATGCCGTACGCGGAGGAAGCTCGAATTATTCTGGAGAGCAACGAGGTTCGGGCTATGCGCGGTTATGACGCGCGCAGGCTAGGTCTTCAGTCGTGAATGGAATTGCGCGTGGGCGAGAGAGCTAACTTGCTCGTATAAAAGTTTGCCCCTCTCTCTCTCTCTCCGTCCCTGTGTTTGGGGCGTTGAACTAGTTTGTAGCGAGATGGCCTTGTGACGTTCTCTATGCAGTGGCCTACAGAGTTGTGCCTGGCCTTATTTATAATATGACGTTGCAAACTTTTAGGAGACCAGCATGTATCTCATAAAAAATTCTTGTATGAACTTGCATGATAAAAGTTTCGCTAATTAATTTAAACGAATCATTCACTTAACAATCGAACAGTTAAAAGTACAACGATTGGTTTATTGAAAGTAGATTCTTTTTTTGTAACTATGTTCTCACTTGCACCAAAATTAAATAAATTTCTTAGTACACTACGCTCCAAGGACAAAATGTACCTAAATCCAACACTGACGGAACGAGCAAATCAATCAATAAGCTATTATTTTCCCGAACCGTACGACTGTAATAATTGAGAAGTAATTCCACGAAGCAAAGCAGCAAATTGTCGCCGGCAGTTTTGAACTTCCACGAAATTTAATACGCCTGTGATGCACCTGAGTTGTTAAAAAATATATACAGATATGAGTCGTGCGCGGACTTATTCTAAGTCCGTATTCTTGTATCAGTCATGAGCTCCCATAACCCCGAAATCTAACACTAACATAATAATAGCTTGTTTAATTAACTGATTTCAGGGTGTGTAAAGTACGTTATTTATTGATCTACTGATTGTTTATTAATAACATACATTGTGAACTGCTGTAAATGAAGTTTATTTGACGTTTTTACAATTTAAAAGTTTCACCAGCGCTCAGCCAACTGTTGGTAAAAAACCGTAAGAAAATATTATAAGTAATTCCTTGCCAGTAGGTACCCAAATCGGTGCCCAGAGTTAACGAAATTGGCCAGGCAATCGTGAAATTTTCCTGAACATTTTTATCAGCAATGCCAAGTTAAACAATAATAGCCGATATGAGAGCAACTCTATAAATATCCATCTCATGCAGGAGCGATCCGGCAGCAATAAACATCGCGCGAAATCCGCGTTTGACAGCAGAGAGAATCCCTTGAGCTCGAAACGCGGAGGGCGCGTGCAGCAAACACCCTCGTCGTCGTCGGAGCGCGCGTGTATACCTACGTCACCGTGCGAATATCTCGCCGGTTATGCACGGCATTGTGCCTTCGCGGCGAAAGGAGCCGACGGCGCTGGCGGCGCGCGATGCCAGAATGACAGTAATTAGCAGCGACGTTATGTACACCTGTCTCGGGACGACGGCCGCCTGCACTGCCGCACCTCATGTAGTAGTAGTGCGATAGTTTCGCCTAATACGCACTGTACCGCAGAGGCTGCTCAGCTGCCCGTATTATAGAGGAGTTGCTTGCTCGCGTTTGGTTATGGCTGTGCGTGGGAGGAGGGGACAACTGCAGCCTGCTAGACCAATGTGTGTGTGAGTGTGTGTGTGTTCATCTCTGAATGACGCGCCGCACTGCCACGTAATTAATCGCCTGCCAACTGCGGCGGGGAAGGAGATTCTTTGCAGGTGGCTGGCTTTCAATGGACTTGCAGGCTGGAGGCTTGTTGGTTCCTCCGTGTGGGTTTTTGCAAATGATTATAATAAAATTGCTCTCGGATTTATAACGTTCAATTGTTAATTTTTGCAGCCGCATACCTGGTCCACTGAACAAAATTTCCTTTGCCACATGCGACACGAGCGTCCAGAGAGGGATGAGTATATACTTATTCTCTCAATGCAGTTGTTTCGATTAAAGCGCCAGAACGATTATTTGAGCTGTGCTCGGAGAACCACGCCGTGCTAAATTACTTTAAAACTAATTACATACACCATGAGATAAATAGGGATTTCAGCACGTTAAGGAAATGACGCGTTAAAACAGGGGGGTTTCAAACCCATCAAAATTAGGTTACTCGCCAAAGTTATAATCGTTTTGCGAATGTGCGAGATAAATTACGAGCATTCAAAGTAAAACGGACGCGAACGTGTCCCTGGCGAACCCCATTGCAATTGGCGCAGTTTATCGAATGATATAAAAGGATCCTCTTGCGCTTTGACCACCTACACGTGATGTTGTAGCAGTAGTATTAATCTACCCTCTCGCTAATCATCAAGATGCGAAGCAATATACTCAGTTATTATTAGTCTGCGTCACACACAGAGCAACTTTTTTCCGGTAAGGTTCATATATTTTATATGCATACATGTATATCGAAACCGATCCCATAAACAGAATCTGTCGGCGACATCCTCAACTAGTAACTCGAAGTCCTGCACAGCTCTATGGCAAATAAAGCAGCGTACGTTATATATGATAAAAAAAAGTCGGGATAAAATAAGACGACAACGAGTGCCAACGCCGGAGATAAACAAGCGCGGACCGGCCGTCGAACGCGATATGCATCGTTGACTCAGAATTCTAACTCAAAATAAAATGTAAAGCATCTAAAACAATACATCTATGAGTTTAAATAAACAAAAGACCTTTTAACTTTTACCAAATATTCGTTTCACAGTTTACAAATAGCATATTCGAAACAACCAAACTGTTTTCTCAGTTTAGATATACGATAAAGGAACGATTTGCAGGTAAGAAGTAGAGCGGTAAGCTGCACAAACATCAGCCCCATCACGCGAGAGCAGAGGGGCTTCTAATATTCGCAAAGATTATGTTGTGTATATATATACGCGTGCATGGATATTATAGTGTGCACCAGCGCACGAAATGCTCGCGCGCAAACACGCCACAAAGCATAGAGTGACGCAGCCCGCGTGCTATATAGCTTTGAGAGAGCGACACACGCCGACGGAATGACAGCTGAAAGCATATTGAGAGAAATGGGTTAAGGAAGCTCCCCAGCGCATAAATCAACCCTCGCGAAGCCGTTACGGCGTAATTCGAATCGCCGCGCGCGATTTTTGTCTAGCCTCGATTCCGTTATATGCGCGCTGCTGAGAAAAGATAGCGAGCGAGCTACTGCACTCTGTAACGAGGAGTCGGCGGCGGCGCTGCATATGTGCGCCAAAGCTGATAAGATCGTGCGGCTTCGCTTTAGCCGGCGCCGCCTCGTATATATACGTTATATATGCATGTATATATATACTGCTCCAGCGGCACAATGGAAAATACGGTCGCCTTTGTGGAAAGGTGGGGGTGCAGCTAGTTCCTGCTTTATGCACGGACGGGTCGAATCGCCCGTATACGTTTGAATAAATCATTTTTTATGTACGAAAATATGAACAATCGCTCTTTGTGCTAAATTCAATTTATTATTATGTACTCAATTTGCTTTTTCGGTTATATAATATTAGAATCGATTTACGTGTACGCAAGCGCGCGCTATGTCGAGTGAAAAATGCTAAAGGCATAATCGACCGTCAAAATGCTGAGATACGCGCGTGCGTACGGGGAGAAAGGGAATTTTTTTTAATACTCGTCACTTGGGGAGAGCGAATGCGTCTCCTGTCGCATTTTCAAGAAATCCGAATTTGAAATGCCACTTTACCTGCCTCGACCTCGTGAAAATATCTTTACGTCGGCTGCGATTTTCTCGCTTTTTATTTCCTCGACCCATAGCTTATTTTATCCCTTTGCTCTATTCCCAGAATCAGGTGGATGTATTACATTCAAGATTATTTTCCATTGCGCCAGTATAGTCGATATTATTATTGGAATTAATTAATTAATGGAAGCTTGTGTAATGTTATTTATGTATCGCAATTTTCCAGTTAACAACGATCGCGCGCGCGCGCAAAGCTTTTATTAGCGTAGACTCTATTATATTAGCGATTCTCTTGTTTCGCAGCCAATATTTCAGAACAAAATGAATTTTAGCGTTAAAGGAATAAGCAACAGTATATAGTTTGCATACACATTGCCCATTGTACCTAATACATACAGGCTTCCGAGCCGAGTTCTGCACAGAGATACACGCGGCGTGTTTCGAGGTCAGGTATCAAGACGCATAAGCAGCTTATAAAGGATTCCATAGCGCGACCAAACGTCTGCTCCGGTGACGACAGCCGCATTGTCTATAATTGAAAAAATATATAGCGCGTTATATAAATGCGCACGCCGAAGGTTTTTCGATTGAGTAACGATATTATTGTTATACTAAGTGATTCCAGTCAGAAAACCACATCAACCTATTTCCCACCTCCCTATATAGCTCACGATTTTCCATAACGTATCGGAGTGGGCGTTTTCTTCCCAGCGCCTGCGGGGACACGCGGAATGCATCGCGCGAGCGCTACGACAGACGTAAACCGGAAGAAGGATGAAAAGTGCTGCTGCTACTGCTGCTGCGAGTCGGGACGACGCACGTTGGGTTAGATGAGGCATATTTCGAGTGTAGGAAAAGCGGCTGTTCTGAGTGACGATATCCATTATCCATGGAGGAAAATGAATGTTCATTGGGGTAGGGAAAAGGCGAAGAAGATCCCACAGTCAAGGAGAAATTTATTTAAAAAATATATAAATATGCAATATCTTTTTACTGCACTTGTGACATCTGCAAGGATATCTGACCTGGACTTATCAAACCTGTGGGCACGGATGCCACTTGCTTTAAGTGGAGTAAGGTACTAGTTTGGAGAAATAACTTCCATTTATTGCGGCCACAAAAAACACAAAATAGTAGAAAAATTTTATGGCAGCATATAAATTTGGTCTATGCATGACATTTTTTATAACCGTATTCACGACTTGTATGGAGGTCACAAGCTGACGCTTACTTAATTTTTAATTTAATAAAAAATTATAATTTTTTTTTGTATACAAACTTGAGGAATTACAGCGTCAGTAAGTTTTTTTAAGTAACGTCATACCTACGTAAGATCAAAATAGATACTACTATAATTATAGGTGTGAAGTCACGAAGATTTTCAAAATGCTGACAACTTGTTATTTCTGTGACAATCTGCTCTCAAAAATCGCGAGAGAGTCAAAACTGAGCCAGTCGGATTCGAGCGAGTGAATCTTTTAGGTAGGATATTCCAGATTGCATCGTATCCACACTGTCATCTTTGCCCCCTTTATATACCCTATTATACAGATACATTCAATACTTGAGAAAAGACGCAGCTGAGAGGATGTCGATGAAAATATGTAAATATGGTGTGATGATACTTGAAATTTTGCCAGAATTCTTTAAATTGATTTCGCAGGTCTTTGCGCAGCAAATCTTCTCTTTCTTATTGAAGAGCTAGAAGGTACGATGCAAACAGCGGCGGCGCGTAAAATTAGCCGAAAACGCACAGAGCGCACTCGCAGGAAACCCATCCAAAAGAACGCCCCGAATTCCTTTCAGGCTATACACCCTCTGCACTCGTAAAAGTCGAAAAATCGAAAGTCTTGCCAGGGTTTGAACGACGAATTTGTAATCCCTCCTGTGTAAAACGTGATGAGCAGCGAGCACATCGTAAAATTTCCTGGGATACTCGTAAAGCACATGGGGCTGCTTTTTGTGACTTATGGAGGACCGCCCCGAGAGGACGTGCGATAAACGCGCCTGTGTTCTGTGCGGCCTTTTTTTGCCAGTGGATCTTTGCATTTATTGAGCGCGAAAGGAAGTCTGTCGCTGGCAACAAGTAAAAGAGAAGTGCTTTATCTAAGACTCAATCATTACGACGTGCAAATGAGCATAAAGCTGATAGTTTTGGATCTCAGAGAGGACACCTATATTTAATTAATTAATTCTATTTGCGGCTCGGTTTGCATCCGCGATCGATCGCACATAAGCCTGAGAGTCAATTATCGATATGTATTCCATATATACGTTTACATATTATGCTGACAACCAGTAACAATGTTTGAGATACAGCCAATCACAATAAGCTGAGTATACTCAGGTGCCTCGGCATTTCACTCTATACTTGCACACTAATTATCCTGCATCATCTGCTGAATCAGCCGATGACGACGACGAATCAATACAATATTCAACAACGTGCATCGAAGCACAAAACATAGACCTGCAGAGCATCAGGCAATATCCGATAAAAAAAAGCTTCGTGCCATCAGCTGATGGATGCATTAAAATTCACGATTTTCGCGATCTAAGAATCTTCCGTATATATATAGCTGTGAAATGCGCTTTACATTCACTCGATTTTCCCTCGGATCCCCATTTTCATAGACCTGGACACACCTCGACGGGGCAATAAATCATATCATCCTCTCTCAGGCTCTGTCACCTGCGACTCCTCCTATACATATATACATCCCACGCATATCCGGGAAATTAGGCATTTTCGACGCACCGTCCGTGTTTTACGCGCTGCTCGGCCGTGCATGCGCAAGCTCACCGCTTAGAATTCGATGCAGAGTTACCGGAAGAATGCGGGGAATCCCCTCTAACTGCCGGCGCGTGCTCGCCATGTTCGAGATCTTCTCTCCCCCTCCAGAGCAGTCGTCCATCACATCTACTTTTTTGTCGATATTTTCGGGTATTGGGTGCGTATATGCGTACAGTGTGGCCTCGTTATCGCCAGACGCACGATCGCCGGGGGGTTCGGCTTTCATTAGCACTTGGGCTCCAAGGCAGCTTTGCCGAGTCATTGTCTCTCTCTGCTGATATGTTTCGGCTGTAAATGTGGGCTGTTGCTCATTAATGCAACCTCGGGCTCAACGACGATGCATTTTTCATTTCCTTATCTCGAGATCAGCGTTTACGAGGTTGTACGAGGCGCGAGGATGGGAGTGTTGTCATAATTTATGCATTAAAAAATTCTGTGTGAGTAGGCGGAAGTTTATTTCTTTCGTAGAACGCGTATCGTGTTGTATAGCTTACATTGCATTCATTTGTGCTGATAATAATTTCGATATGTGTAAAATTACATTGCACTGTTTAATTCAGAAGGGACAAAACTGACGCATCTCGCAAGCATCAGCAACACAGGTAATTGTATAAATAACTCAATGTGAATCCTAGCGCGAATCAGGTAATAAACAAAGGCATATCTTATTAATTATTTCTTTCGTGCGTAAATCTCTTCGTCTTATTATAGTGTACAACGAAGATATGCGCACTAATACATATACAGTACTGTACAGACCAACGAACAGTATTGCTACGCACCGCACTTAGGTCCTTTCTGACCTGAGTTTTATTGCACCAGGGCGAGACGGCCCAGAACGACGCCGACGCTCGTCAGTCCGAGAGTGACAGTTGCTGAACGCACCTAACATTCCAGTTTATTCACAAATATCTTATACTTATATCTTTTGTAACGTGTATCGATCACGCAGTGTATTTTATAATTCAATAAAGTTTACTGTTGCGACTCTCAATTTATGCTAAGCTCAGTAACTGCGCATCTTTCAGTACATTTTTCATTAGCCGTCCATATAAGAATGCGCAATAAAGCCATTAGACGTTTGCTCATCGGAAATCCCTCGTTCCGTTAACGGTTTTCCCCAAAACTCATTTTTATTGCGTGTGCAATAAAATGACCCTTGCGCCCGCACCGAGTATCTTACCTGTGCCATCCCCTCTCTCTCTCTCACACTCACATTACTCCTACTCATTTCTCAAAACTTTCGGATTGTCACCTCCTCTTGTCTCTACAAACCAATACCGATTCAGAGTGTGAATTTTGTAAACACCCTCTCGAGCCCAACCAAAGCTACGAGTGTCATCGACTGAGAAGAGAACATCAGAATTCATGAGAGCGTCGACCGGACACGTCCTCTCCAATATTATATTAGAAGTGTACCACTCATTGATATTGAAATAAAGTGTTTAAGTTTTCCGTACATCTTAACTTTGTTTTGCGTCTGATTAGTTTCAACGCAGACGAGCATAAACTGCGCAGTCTCACCCAGTGTATAACTCGTCCTAATCTCACCATTTACTTTAAAATAAAATATAAATTCCTGATTTAACCAATAGGTTATGTGCCCAGGAATCGGTACGCGTTAAAAAAGACTAAAATTATAGCTATCAAAGAGATGTGTTTGTGATACAGTGAACGTTTAAGTGAATATTAATCATCATAAGGAAAATGGCAGGAAGCTCCTCGGATACAGGTGCTCCTTCCAGAATCTCAACGGCAAAAACTACGCTGTTTGGAGTTATAAAATGGAGCTTATGCTGATAGTTGAAAACGTTTGGGATGTGACCGCCAAAGAAAACCTAACTGATAAAGTAGCTGCATGGGATAAAAGCAACAATAAGGCGCGCGTGAAGACAGCATCAACAACAGCAACCGCTCGCGCTAGCAGCACAGCAGCAAAGTCTTACGCCTGCAACGCAGTAGTAACAGCAACCGCTCCAACGCGCAGAAAAGCAGCAAAGTTTCACGATTGCATCGACACCTATAATATAAGGACCAGAACTCATAGCGATCATACAAAAGATTCGACAAACAATCAGGCAGAATGTCCCTAACACACAAAGTCCAACGACATTACGGCAGCAACAGCCGACCACCAACAACACACAGCAACAGACAGAGATATTCAGGGAACAGCAACAAGCTTCCCAGGACACCTTCACACGAGAAATTGGAGGATTCGCTCCGCATATGACCGCCTTCCGAAAACATAATTTTCTTATGACGACAATCATGAATCAACAGACGGTAGGCTTATTTTTAATGTTCGCTAAACACGATCACGCTCAATTTGCATATCTACGAACTTATTCGCATAATTAACAATTATTTTAAAATTACTTTTTAGGTAACGCAGTACCTCGTCAATTGCGCATTGGTTTTCGGAAATCACTAAACCGTCATCTACATAAAGAGCTAAATAAACTTTAAAGCCCTTCACGACACCGATAAACACACACTTATCACTTTCGATGGCCTTGAAGCTGAAATTCGTCAAGAAACCGACAAACTTCTCGTTCCAGCCGCGCGGGGACTGCTTCAAGCCGTACAGACTATTTTGTAGCTTGCAGACCCATTCTTCATTATTCTCGTTGATAAATCCCTCTGGCTGCTTAAGGTAGATATCTCCTTCTAGATCTCCGTATAAAAACGCTGTTTTAACGTCGAATTTGGCAATCTCGTAGTCTTGTTTTGCTACAATCGTAAGGAGGACTCTGATGGACTCGTATCGAACAACAGGAGCAAGTCTCGAAATAATCGATATTAGCGAGTTCAGTGTACCATACGCTGCACCTTCATTATATTTCTTCGTCAGACAACTAATAACGATCTTCTCCTCTGTATGACGAAGTAGCAAGTACTTCGCACAGAACTATCTGTACCGAGCGGTGTACAGATAGACCTTTAGTATTGTCACGTCTCGCGTTACTTAGATCGTTCTCTTTTCAATATTTTTTTAGCCACAATCTTTCGATTGTATAGCTAAGGCTTTACTTATATTATTTTAAATTATACCTCTTTATTTAACAAAATATAATAGAGAAAGTAGAGAAGGTCAGAAAAGAATAACTAGATCTGATTTGCTACCTTATAGGTT
>UCOJ01002328.1:0-13010 GCA_900474305.1 Cecidostiba fungosa
TGTAAAAGGCTAAACCAGTATCTTTTGAATGGCCTAAGAATAAGAATTTCCAAATTTAATTAATAATTAATTATATACCTTCAATAACTTAGAAATTCCTTAAAATCGATAAAAAATGTTACCATTGAAAAGCTTTCCATCATGATTTTCAACCACATTAAACTCATTCTCAGAAAGGTCCAAGAAGTTAGCACCCATATATAAAATTATTAATTATGACTTATATTAATCGATTGCGCATTAAAAATTAAAACTAAAATGTTTTATAACATTTTTTTGCGCGAGCCTTTATTTTTAAGATAAATAATAAAACTAAATGGGTGCTACTTGTCCAGCGCCCATTTTTCAAATGCCGTATCTAATGTTAGAACAATAGTAATAGATAATCTAATTAGCATATATCGATTGCGCATAACGTGCGCGTACAGCACCCGCAAGAATTTTGTAGTAATTTTATTATATACGCAAATAAATAATCAATTCCTTATTTGATGGGTTCGCAGCGCCCGAATCGGTCTATCGCATATGGGTGCGGGGTCTTGTGCGTAGCACCCATTTTAAAAATAATGTATTTTTAAATAGTATTAAGTTAATAAATAATTTAATGCACATACATCGTTTGCGCGAAACGTGCGCGTCTAGCAGCAGGGATTATTTTATAACAATTGTTTTTATTTAAGCTGATAATGACTTACCTCGTTATTCGAGTAACATATATAGCTGTATAGCAGACTGACCAGATGTACATCGCTCGACCCAGACGGGAGTTTATAACCTCAAAATTTCATTTCGGAGCTGTTTTTCTGTGTGCATTAGAGATTGCTCAGTATTATTGAGGTAATGCGTTTTTTTTTATTTTAAATGGTTGTATATGTTTTTATTTTTGTTTTTCATAACGGTGCTATTTTTGTGTTACAACAGGTTGGCTTATGTACATATATCAGTATTATTGTTTGGCAAGTTGAATCAAACCTCACGTTACACAAGTTACTTGATTCCATCATCAGGTAAGATAATTTGGAAATAAATTATTGCTCAGCAATTTATATTACTTCTATTTCTAGATAAGTGTCGCAGTGACCAGAAGCTGTAATTGAAGATTTAACTTCTCCATGTGGTGGCTATACATGATCAATACCAATACATTTGAAACGTTCAGGCAAACGAATCCAGAAACTTTCATAATTAAAGCACAGTTGGAAAGAGCTGATCGACTTAGTAAAAACCAAGACTGCAGTTAAAGAGCCTGCTACTCGAATCTGAAGAAATATAGATTTCACTAGTCGGCTGCTCATCCAACTCCGTTCAACTTGCATGAAATGCATTATGCCAAACAGCAAGTGTTTATCAGAGAAGAATTCACTGCTGATCAAGTACAAAGTTTTAAAGAAGTTTTCTGAAAGTTCGATGCCAAATCTAGAAGTTTCTTTTCTGTGATTATTTCAAAAGAATCCAAGACTTTGGAAATTGTTAGTTTAGCTCGAGGGGTGTAGCTATTGGAAACTCAAGTGTAAAAAAGGAAATTTGTTCAAGCTAAAAGCATATGTTTTTTCAACGAACAAATATTTATTTTATGATCCATGTTTGCATACAGGCCTAAATACAGGAGTTGTAGGACCAAGTTCTAACCCTAGCCCAACTCCGTCCTTTACTCTTGTCGATCTATTTGCTGGTGATCTTAGTTCTACTAGCCATGCTATAAACAATTTACAAGCTTTGGCTAAGCTTGGAAACTAGCTAGATAATCAAGGTGACATTTTTATAACTCTTAATCAAAACGGTTGTTATATACAAAAAATGTATATCGTTATTTCATGTTCTTACTGTTCCAGACTTATACTATTACTTCTACTATTTCAGCAATGAATGGAAGTAATATGGGGTCTTGGGGCCCGGATCTTCACCTGTCATAATCGATGCACCATATTTAGCAACATTAACTGACAGCACTCTGTTGAATGGTGGCTTTCAATGAATTTCTTCCTCTACCTCGCCTATATTATCTCAAACAACTGGTAATTCAACATGAAAATTATTTTCTAGAAAAAAAAATTATTTATATATTTGTTAATAATTTAAATGTTCTAGATTATATCAGTGGAGATTCTATACACAATATGCCTACTATAGTAGGCAATACTGTCAGTAATGTTGCTAATTTTGGAAATCATGATCGGTCTTCTGCTACTAATCCAAAACTTACGACAATGAAAATTCGTTCTAAATTTGGTAGTAAGGGTCAATTCAACTCCCCCCATGGTTTTTGCTTCGGCACTGATGAAGACATTATTGTTCCGGATACAAATAACCATCGCATACAGGTAAAAATCTACTTTTAAATAATAAATACGAATTTTAATTTTGAATTTAAATTATGCAATCATCTTTTATTCATAGGTTTTTGAAAAGACTGGTATATTCAAGTTTCTATTTGGAACCCCTGGAAAAGAGGAGGAACATTTGTGGTATCCACAAAAAGTATCAGTTATGAGAAACAGTGGGAAATTTGTAGTATGTGACAGAGGAAATGAAAGATCAAGAATACAGATATTTACAAAAAATGGTCATTTCGTTAAAAAAAATTGCTATTCGTTACATTGATATTGTAGCAGGTTTAGCTGTCACTGGTCATGGACATATCGTTGCAGTAGATAGTGTATCTCGAACGGTGTTTGTTATATAAGTGATACAGGAGATCTCCTTACGTGGTTTGATTGCAGTGACAACATGAGAGCCCAGTGATATTGTTATCAGTGGTATTAAAGATTTATTAGTTTATTGTATACATTATTAGAAAATAAAAAATTAATTTTAAAATGCTTGTGTTATTGTTTTCAGGAAAAGAATACTTTGTATGTGACTTCAAAGGTCATTGTGTAGTAGTATTTAATGAAGATGGTCAATTCCTACGTTGTATTGGCTGTGAAAATATAACGAATTTTCCTAATGGTATTGACATAAGTGATGCAGGTGACGTACAGATAGGAAATTGTCATGGTAACATATTTCATGTAACAGTCTTTTCGAGAGATAGCTCTTTGATCTCTGAATTTGAATGTCCTTATGTGAAGTCAAAGTGAGTATTTTCTAGTTATTACAAGTTCACAGTATATTAGTTATTCATTATCTAGATTAGAGTTGTTGATTTATTGTAAAACATTTTATATAGGTATCGAGATGTTGTGGTTTAAAGATAACGTCAGAAGGATATATTGTGACACTTGCAAAAAATAATCATCATGTTCTTGTGCTAAACACTCTATACATAGTCTGAGGTGAGCATACGTTGCAAACTTTTTTGGAAAACAACATTAAGTAGATCAGTTATTTTCAACGAATCATAGAAGAGAATGCCCAACCGATAAACCTAAATTTAAATCTGGGCCTACTGAAGCAATAGGAATAATTAATTCAGTATCCAGCTTTAATAGATGTACGGGTATCTCATAAGTATTCTTGATTTATGAAAGTAACAAGACAAAAAGAATAGAATATTTAACAAACGTAAAGAACATGATTCAGTTAGCAAGCTGCCACATTATCGATTTTTTAGAAAATTATTTATGACATTGTGCTCAACATTTGGCAATTCTGCTATACAGAATAATTACTTTCATATCTAATAATATTGCAGATTGCATAAAAACACTCTGTTGCCATAAAAATGTTATTAAGCACACCATTTTAGGTTTACTTCTGGACAGAAAATCAATTGACATTGTGTAACATATATATAGCTATATAGCAGACCGAGCAGACGTGCATCGCTCCCCAGACGGCAGTTTATAACCTCAAAGTTTAATTTCGGAGCTCGGAGCGCAGTTTTGGTACTGGATCAATTCTATCAGGTAAAATAATTGGGAAATACTTAAATGACTCAAAAATATTTTATATTGCTCTATTTGTAGATAGTATCTGTGACCAGAAAAAGGAAACTCAACGACTAATGGTACTCTAGCTTTTTCTTATCACAAAGAATCATATGTACAAATGAACTTTTTAGTGCCAAAGTTAAAGTGATGAGGTTATATAATTAAATCAATCAAAATACATAAACGTAATGCAAGACAAACGAAAAGTCTACGGATCATGCTAGCTTGTTTGCAAATCATTACAAAACATTTGAGGAGAAGGGACTCACCGAAAGTAATAAAAGTCGTATAGTCTATATGAGGAATTTTAATAATTGGATTAAGAGCATGCTCATTAGTAAGTACATATATATTTAAAGTGCATAATGTTCTTTTTTTATATATTTTATTTGTTTTACATTTATTGCAGACGAGTATTTAGAGAAAGTCAGGCAGGGAAAGGTTCATGGCGAGCCATCAAGAATATTAGATATATGATGTGAGAAAGGTGGTGACTTATTGAAATGTATAGAAAGGGAAAAATTAACTACCTGATACGTGCAGACATTGCAGAAGTATCTGTGGAGCAGTGCAGGAATCGTTATAAAGACATGGGTAGCAAAAGATACCCTCCAGTCTTTGGAAAAGAATTTTTGGCACATGACTGTACTAAGGTTATTATCGCTTGGAAGTTTGTCCTGAAATTGATAATGTTTGAACGGTAAATACTATTTTATTATTGAGTACTGATTTTGGATATATCGTCGCTTAGGGCATGCCCTAAGTCTTTGCAAAGACTAGCACAACTCAAAAAAGGCCTATTTTCGTTTGCCATTTTTAGATTATTAAAGTAAATAAATCCGTCCAGAATCTGATATACTCAAAGTATACAGATTATACCTCAAGTTTATCAGGTCCTGGTCTAATTTATTTACTCTAATGTTCTAAGAATGGCAAACGAAAATAGGCCTGTTTTGAGTTGTGCTAGTCTTTGCCCTAAGCGACGATATTAGGCCATTTAACAATTCCTCAACCTATTTTCACAATGTAGATTTAGCGAATTCTATGAGAAGAAAAAAAGATGGATATACCTTGAATGAATTTCAATACCTTGAATTGAGGATGAATATTATTATTAAAAAAGTGCAATGCGTATAAATGAAGAACCCGTAGAGACCAACTAAATGCAGATGTTTTATACGATGACTCTGATAGGTCTGAAGCTAATATTGAAAGTCTGGCATGCATATATGTTCTTCAAGAGGAACGTATTATACATCGCATACTATTTTTTGGTTTCTAAATCCAAACTATGAACTCATCAGTAACAGGTGTGTGCAAAATATTTAACTATTAATTAAAATTTTGAAATAGGTTAATAAGTAATTTAGAGTACGTAGTTATAATAGTATAGTTTAGATCATAGTATGAATAATTTTAAATAGCTTCTTGGACATTGAAATTCTGTATTGCTTATCTTCATGCTTCTGTGGTTTTTTTATTCAAACAGCAGAGCTTTTTTGTTACCTTCAGAGCCACGTCGGTAAAGCAGACTCTAATGTCAAATTGTTAGTCTTTTGTTTTTCTTTTTCTGGCAGCTCATTGTTGTCATTGAATCTCATGAATGTGATTAACATTGTTTAGACGTTAAAGCTAATTGTTGTAATTATTATAATAATGCCATCGCAACCCAAAGTGACATTTTCCGAAATTTTTGACGTAGTTAGAAGATTACCAATTTTTGATGAAAAAAATAAATTGAAAAAAGAGAAAGATGATGTGTGGATTGAAGCACACCGTCAGCTGGAAAAAAGAATAAATATTCATAATTTGTATATTTATATTTTGCAGGACAGGAAAGACATAAAAAAGAAGTTAAAATATGTCATTCTTAAAACCCATGATGATAATTCAAGAACAGAAGATGTTAGTGACATTTTACAAACAAATAGTAAAGAAGCTGATATTGAAGATCAGTATGATTTGCTGCATAGCATTGCATTTTCAACGGAATACCATGGTCTCATTCAAAGCATAAACCTTCGAAGCTTTAGTATTGTATACTGGCTACCAGAACAGCTAGATCTTTGGAAGGATTTGATCAATAAAGCTGAATTATCTGCAACATTGATGATTGTCGACAAACTTGTTCACAATGTGAGGATGAAAAATTACATCAGTGGCAATGTTTTTTTATTTATACTTGCAATTGAGGTCAGAGAGGCAACGATAAACTTAGCTCAGGCACTGAGTGAAAAGATAGACACGCATTTTATAGTGAATTTATGTCATCTTTTTTTGAAAAATACAGTAGTACCATCAAAACTTGTGGTTGGATATTCTAAAATTCTACTCAATGGAGTATCATTTGGATTTAATACATGCTATTTCAATGAGTATATAATGCAATGTTATAGGTATTTATTTGACAACAGCCTAGCTTTACCATCAACTCTAATACAAATCGACATTCCAAGTATAATCAAAGTCATTGAAGAATTATTTTGTTTCAAAAATAAATCACAGGTTATACAAGAATTCTTCGTACAAAGTATTATTTATTTAAGTAAACTTGAAAATCTGAAAGAGTTCGAAGATGCATGTGTAAGTCTTTTTATTATAGTTTTAAGTCCTTTTGAAACCGATTTCACCAAGCAGCACAGAAGTAATATGTTATCGAAAATACATGTTGGAAATGTGAAGGAAAAGAATCGTTTGTATAAAAGTCTTGTGAAGTTTCACAGTTTTCAGACAATATATTCTCATACTTGACAGCCACAGAAACCAATTTACCTAAGCATGCAGTTGATATTTTTGAGTTTGTGGAACGATTGAAGAAAAAGGCAATACTTATGTGTCAACCACCTGAATACAATAGGAACATGGAAGTAAATCCATATTATAACTTATCTTGGTATAATGAAAATTTGAAGCAATTGATAGCTGATTTCCTTGCATGGACAAGTATAATTCTTAAAACAGAAGATAATTCGTCTTGTATGGCAACACGTTGTTCCATGGACCAGTTGTCAAGATTGTCAAAGGTCGTTGAACCCTTAAATAGTGCTTCTGAATTTATTAAAATGCATATCACTGTATGCAGTGATTTATCGTCATTAGGCCGTGAGTTCATATATGATTTGAAACATGGAAATAAAGGTAGCTTTAAAAAAATGAACACGAGTAACCACATACATTTGAATTCACAAGAAAATTGGATGGGCAGAAATAAGTTGGCTAAAAAATGTGAACAGCATCGTGACTCTGAAGAAATATTTGAAGATGACTATTGTGAAAATCAATTGACCAATAACAAAGAGCAAATTTATGAAAAGACATCTTGTGAAGTAGTAGTTAACAATATCTTTCAGTGTAACAAGGACCTTATATCTGAGGTGAATGAGTTATTACTCTCTGAAGAAAATGAACAAATTGACGATAGTTTTACACAAAAACTTACATCCTCAGAAGAAAAAAAATTAGATGTGACAAGAATGCATGCTTGCACTAAAGTTTATGATCAACACGTACAAACTGAAACAAATATTAACTCAATCTTGCTACAACCTACATTACAGGAAATCTGTACCAAACAAAGTATTCAGGATATTTCAGAAACACCAATTCAACATGTACAAACTGAAACAATTATTAACTCAATCTTGCTACAACCTACATTACAGGAAATATATACCAAACAAAGTATTCAGGATATTTCAGAAACACTAACTGCTGATGTGAATTCATTAGAAGATGAATCTCTAATGAATTATGAAGTAATTATTGTTGAAAATCCATCTTTACTCCCAGTAGGAAATGAACCATTTTATTCATCGTCAACATCAAGCGAATCAAACCTAAATCAAGACGCCAGTCTTCAAGACAAGATGAATGAAAAAAATTGTGTGAATAATCCAGTACAAACGACGATTCCAATTTTAAATAGTAATACCAATTACCAAGCTAAGATAGAGCAAAAAAGTTATGAAAATGTAGTTAAGGAAAAGCAAGATGTTCGTGAGCATGTTGATAATGATAATAATGCACCAAATCCCAAAAAGAGAAAAAGAGTTTATCTCTCTCCGTGCCCAGAAATGAAAATTCACCACGAGCAAGCCAGTACCAAAAATCAAAAAGGACCAAGGGATCCTTTCATTCGAAACGGTAAAGGTTTAGCTCCAAGATCTATTGCTGGAAAGAAATATATCTTGGAAGATACTTCAGTTTTTGACAGTATTTCTGAACTTATGTCGTTTGCTTATAAAAATATACATTTTCAATACCATTGTGACAATGAAACATGTACGTGTGAAGAAGTAAACCTACTTTGTTTTGTTAAGTTCATTATTAATTATACAAAAACGAAAAAACTAGATTTGTTTTATAGATCTAGACCAAAGTTTTTAATGAAATACTCTGATGTAGTAAATGATCACATTATTTGTTCTCAAAACGTTGGATATTTTTTTACAAAATTGTTACAAAATCATTATTCTGTTAACAAAAAAATAGAGTGTAAGACTTGTGAACTGGCTCTTTGCTGTCAAAATGTAACTACAAATCTCTTCGACAATAATTCATTTGATATAAGTAACTTGTATCCAGAAATACGTAACTATTTTTTGACTTCAGAAATCAGCTGTGGCAAGTGTCATAACATTGCGACTTGTTCTTTTGAAATCGGATCATATCTCGCTTTTAACCTTGAATGTAATCAAGTAGCAATGTTTTTGAATTCGATACCAAGAGAACTTATGATAATGAGTAAAATGTTTATTTTAGTGGGCTGTATAGCTTGGGAAAAGGTGATCGGTGCCAAAGATTCCAAACCAACGTATATATCATATACGAGAACTATTAAAGATGTTTGGACCAAACATCAAAGTTCTCTAAGCGGGCGTACTGTAATTAAAAAAATTCCTAAAGTTTGCGTAGCTCTTCTCTTATATGTAAAAGAAAAATGATGTAATATTTTCGCAATATTTAATGTATCCTAGTTTTTTAATAGCGAATCTTGTCAGTTAAAATTAAAACAAAAATGTATGCCTTACCATTCAAATAGATGGCTGTAATTGAGGAACGAGAAATAAATAAAAGGTTAAATAACCATATAATATACAGATCAGAACATTGCGTACAGAGACTTGTAAAGTATAAGAGAAATAAAGTATATAGCTAAAAGAGACTATGAAAATTTTTGAATTTATGTAATATATGATTTTTATTTTATACACCTCTCATAATTTTGTACTATAAATCATAGTTAGGAACTAAAAATTAATTTTATAAGCGCAGACTTTCTTTACTGATATTAACTTTTATTAAAAAAAAAAAAGAAACGAGACAATAGGATATGACTTATTTACTGCGAGTGCGCTAGTCAATTATGTATTTTTATCATTATAAATAGAAATTATTCAAATAAAAAATTCTGATAAAGTTCATAAAAACTATTGAGTATACAACAAAATAATGCGTTTTTTGATACTTCAGTATGTTCATATAAAAAAATAACAAAAAGAAAAGAGGGTTTCCGTCATTTTATATTTTTAAAAAAAGTTTATTTTAACGCTTACAATTTCATCTTAACAATCTATAAAAAATTAAGCAGTCTTATTTTTCTTGTATCCAGAGGAACTATTCATTTGTGTTACATAATATACATGTGTTAGAAAATAATAACGAATCATCTACTTTACAATTGCTAGATCTTCTTACAATACAAGAAATATGAGCCCATCTGTAACATATTTTACATGTTTTATAAGTTGTATTACATTCACTTTCTTTTCTTTTCATACAGTACAAACAAATTTCTTTTATAGGATCTGAATTTCGTATAAGCTCCATGGCGACAGTGTGACGATATTTCTCTGGATCAAAGTCAGGATCTTGTAACGATTTTTTTCTTGACAAACAATCCATATAAAACATAATAAACAGACCGCAACTTGTTCCATCGTGCTGTATTGAATGACCAATCGATATATCTAGACGCCAATTAATCTGACATAAAGTGTTTTTTTCGGGTGATTTGCACTGCTTTAAGTGTGAGGAGAAAGCATTAATCGCACGGTTTCGTTCCCTAGAATCGTTATCTCCCATGGGATTTAAATGCATCATTGTCTTTTCTTGTACATTCAGAACTAACAAGCACCAATGACTGTCGTAACAATAAGGTCAAAATACTATTCCGGTAAATGCAAACTCAATATTATACATTATCCAATTTTTTGGTTGCTCGCTGGCAGAAGAATATCCAAGTATATAATTAGTTTGTTCAGTTGGAATAAATGAAACATTTTCCCAATTGCGCATACAGTTTATGAGCATAAAACTATCGATGATTGATCCTGTAATATTGACACGTGGTAATAGTGACCTAAATTCTTCTTCCCAAATAATATGGCAATGTTTATAAATCCTCATACCAAAACATTGTTCAGGAACTTTTAAGCAATTATAAATAGCAACTGTGAAATCACCCAGTACAAAATTTTGATAGTGTTTAACTAAATTTTCAATGTATATAGATTCTATATTTTCTTTGTTATCAACACTCATATCATTCTGTTTGTTTGAGTAGTGATTATTGTTTATGGGGTAATTGTGTACTTGATCAACTTTTTCAGATAATATTCTGCTTGCTGAACATTTAATTGATTCTGTAAAACAATCATTCTCATGAGTATTTTTTTTTATTGAACTAGAATCATCTTCTTTCTGACAGGTTCTTACTAATGGATTTTCTGTCTTTTGGTCATTTTCATAAAAAGTTTGTTGTTTTAATAATTTAATGCCCGATCGCCCTAATTTGGTAGCACCTTCGATTTCTTCAAGAAACTTCAATAAAAATCGATTAAACGTTATAGGACAGTCTAATCCCCAATCATGTCTAAGCATACGATAGAAACATTCTGATCTAGCTGACGTCCACTTCTCATTTGACGATGTGTAATATTTATTCATAACATTCGTCCAAGCAGGAAATTGAGAAAATAGCGTGATGAGATTTGTTGATATTTTCGGTAAATAATAACCGTTAGGTACCATAAATGTACCGTTCTCTAGAGAACATTTTGGTAAAGATTGGTTGTAAACTGCTTGCACGTAACTACATACTTGTGTACTTGATTCTGCATTGTCGAATTCATTATTAAGATAATCATAATTTCTTTCAATGCCATCTGCTTCATCAGAGTTTTTATCGGAATTATAAAGAGATTCATAGTCAAATGTAGCTATTTTTTGTGTCAACCAACATTTACGCCTGTAACACTCAGTACCAATATCAGCATATTCACTTTCACAAATTACAAAAATAGACTCCATAACTTCATTCAATAGAGCCATACTGTCTATTTCTAATGAATATGCAATACACCGCATATAAAAGTCCTTTTTCGTCCAATGATCTCCATCGAAACATTTCCATTTAGCTACAGCTTTAACCAAATGAGATCGATCTCTTTTTATTAAACAAGGTGGCACTTTTGTATCATTTTTTCCATTTAATACGTCCAAGCAACGCCTGAGATATTCATCAAAATAACATCCATTAAATGCCAAAGCTACTGCAATTAAAAGAGCACTTGAGCAATCCACTACTACTATTTTAGGGAGTGGAGCTCCGCTTCGTAACCAAAAAGAGAGCCAAGAGAAAATTGAATTGGCATCATGAGCGCTGGATAAAGATTGACAAATAGAGTAGATTTTATCTTTTGCATGTGTAACAATATTATACAAAAAGATATCAGAACAAGTGTGGTCGTTGTACAGTTTAACATTTTTGACAAAACAACCAGAAGCATCAATTGATATGTGCGTGTTGTTTTGGCTGACCTCTTTCCACAATGTCAATTGATTATCTGTCCAGAAGTAAACATAAAATGGTACCGTCGATAAATGACGTATACTATTAATATTGTCCATCATAGACATGACAGACGTAATTGGATCACCAGGATATTTGTCAATGCCTATCATTTTATCGCTACCATCTTGACGAATTTTGGCTATAACTGGCGAATTAGGTATTAATGGACAGTGCCCACCCGAATCATTCAATAACTGATTTGCTTTGCGCTGCTTATACTGTCCTGGTTTCAAAGCTAATAAGTCTTGCTCCGCTTTTATTCTCGCCCTTCTTGAAATATTTCTTGTTGCTTTATGGGGTATGCCATACGTGTCGAAATATTTTATGGTTATCGTAATGCCATTCGGATCAGAATTTTCGCACTCTCCGCAAATTGTTTTCAGACAATTTTCGTGACTGCATGCTCCATGAAACCTCAAATACGGATATCCAGATCTTTTTTAAATTTTTTGTTTTTTGAATGCGAATGCACACGGCAAGTGGCATTCATCATAAATTTTGGAGCTAATAATAGCCCATGGATCATTCAATCTTTCACAAATGCGATCTTTTTCTTCTCTTTTTATTGGTTTTATTTTAGCCCATTCTTCTCCTTCAATTGTAATTGTAAAAGTTATTGGTTTTAGTGAACCACATAATTTGGTTTTCGTCTGTTTCTTTAATGACTCTTCCATAATGATAGATATCTAAACTAAAAAGAGAAAAACAATAATATAACATTATAAATTTGTAATAATAAAACAGTATTAAATAAGTTGAATAACAAATGGACTTACTGTGCACTACGGTGTGATTACAATAAGTCCCTTTTCATTGGTATCCTCTTCTTGCGTGTATGATAATGACCCATTACCCGTATCACAGGAATCTGCAAGTTTTCTTCTGAGCTGCAGATCGTAGCAATTAATTGCATTGTGACATACTGAGCACAGCAACGAAATATCAAGTAATTGATGTGATTTTATGAACACTACAAAAGATATCGTATGTTAGAAATAACCTGATTACAAAAAAAAAAGTTAAAATTTAAAACACTAACAGTTTACAGTATTCTCTAGAAAGGACATTCTTTCTCAGACTTATCTGAGGTGAATTAAAAAATCTCCGACCGTTGCTCTCACTCTGTAGACTTTTGATAAAAAACTTTCTCTAACAAGGAAAGGTACCCAACCCGAACTCACCGATTTTGATGATTTTCATATATGTTGTAGAACATAAAAAAATAAGAGACACGTATTTTTTTTTATCGGCTAATTTTCACTTTTAAGGGGTAAAAACCTCCC
>UCOJ01002329.1:0-13282 GCA_900474305.1 Cecidostiba fungosa
TTGCACCTCTGCAGCGTGTTCCCAGCTGACGATGCGTCTAAGCATCGCCAGCAGCAGCCATCGGAGATGCCACCGGAGAGCTTAGCGCTCGTCCGTGACACGATTTAGTATTAACAGATCCAGATTAATTAAAATCATTACTCGGAGTAATTATGCGATTTAGGAAATCCATTTATGTGATCAAAGCAGACATTCGGGATATGTTCATGAAAATTAAAATTAGAAAAGAGGATCAGGATGCGCAGCGTTTTTTATGGAGAGGCGCTGATAGAAATTGCGAGCCGCGCGAATATGTGATGACATCAATGTTATTCGGCGCGAAATCATCACCGTGTACCGCGTTGTTTATAAAGAATAAGAATGCGTCGCAATATTTGTCGAATTTCCCGGAAACCACAAATAGTTTAATTGATAACTTTTTAGATAGCGGCGAGAAGATCAAAGAAGCGTCGGAAAAAGTTGTTCAAGCTATAGCTATTAACGAATTCGCGAATTGGGAGATGCACGGATGGGCAAGTAACTCCGATGCAGTTTTTTGGGTCGCATCGCAGTGCGAGGGCGCACGTCGCCTCGGTCATCATCGTCAGCGGCAGTGCATGGATGCACGCCGCCTCCCACAGCTGCTGCTCATACTGAGATGGAGGCAACATCCTGGATCGACGGTCAACGGAGAACATCGAAGCGTCCGTATGTAAGCGAAACTCGTAACGCGTTGTCGACCAAGCATAATAGAGTTAGTTTTTGCGATCTACGTGATACTGGTGAATCGGATGAGTCTGTTAGGAGCAGATATAGTAGTGAGAGTGACGACGAACGTATTTATGATAGAAGCACGCGACCGCGTTTTGACGATTATCACCGACGTGACACTCGAGCGGAGGATCGGTTATCCAAAGCAATCGAGAATACTCTAGCTGCGGTTCAACAAAACAGTTCGAGAAATGATTCAAGAAATCGTTTGAAATGTCGACGGCTCTCGGCGAATATTCAGACCGCGAGAACACCATGCGATTATCCGATTCTCTAAAAGGGGACGCGATCGCGATTCGCGCTTTGTTTATTACTGGTAATAGTTCGGAGGACATCATGAAGACGCTAGAGATGCGTTTCGGGAATATAACGGTTATATTAGAGCAAATTTTGTACGAAATAAAAGAATTACCGAGTGTTTTATCTAAGAAAATCGCAAATAACAAAAAATTTCGCAAAAATCGAGAAAGAGGAAAGAGAAGAGACGTTCAAGCGGTTGTAAGAGAATGTATGCAGAAAAATTCTTCGAGACGGCTTGGAGGAAAATTTCGAGACAGATCGTTTTATTACGTTTTTTGCTTGGGACAACAACAACAGTCCGAGCCAGCTTTATTTCTTTTCATTTATAGCATCATTCACAAAATATAAAATACAAAAAATTTGTTCAAAAAAATTTGAAAGAGCAGGTAACGGCAATGGACAATTCTGTGCCGGAGTTAGTGCCATTAATCTAAGTAAACGCGCACGCGGCATGCGGAGCGAAATGCTTTTACCTGTTAGATACAGCTATATTGACGCTAAAAAATATTTTCCGTATTGCACTTCGATCGTTAAAACCGTATGAAATTAAGCGTTTCAAACTATCAGCTTTCTACTTACTTAGAGTTGCTGTGAGTCTCGCTGTTTCTGAAGTCTTTTCCCGCTGATCGCATGGAGTTCACTACGTCGACTGCGAATTTATTCTCTCACGTGCACTGCGAAATCACTTCACTCTGCAGTTTTCTTACACTTTGTCGAATTTCTTCGTATATCTTGCATGCGGCACACTCTGAATTGGACTGCCTCATCATGCTGCAAGCTCTCTCAGTAGACCCAAAGATTGTGAGAGTTATATAGCGGCACGTCCTTCCGCTCTCACTTCCCCCACCCTCGCACTTTTCTCTCTCCCTCTCTTCTCGCTGCGCAGGACCCAATCAGAAGAGCTTATTCTTATATACTGTGTAATAGGACACGACCCTCACCCCTCTTTAAGCTCGGCGACTATTTTTTCAATTTAAAACTATTTTACATCATTAGTATTAACACCGACAAAAATCGATTTAGCGATGATTACTATGTATCTTATTAAATAGGTTTCAGTAACCTTTTTTGACACTCCGTGCGCGTAACCTGGTTTTGCACACTCTGCGTCAAAGCAGCGTATGTTGAATCGAGCTTCGCACAAGTCGTGTCGAAAAATACGGTTCGATACATGTGCGAGAATGCCATTTCAGCTTTGTGTGACTTTGTCCCACTCGCTTCGCTCGTGCGCAAACGTTCACATAAAACTTACTTCACATTCTTGCACTAGCATTGAAATGTACATACTATTTTGACACGACGTGTATGCGAAGCTTAATTTAGCATATGCTTTTTTGACGAAGCGTGAGATGATATCGAGTTTCGCGCATGAGGTGTTAAAAAATACGGTTCGATACATGTGCGAGAATGGATACACTCCTAGTTTACCGACGGTAGTGCCATTGCAGTTTTTCGAATCACTTAGGGAATACTGAATAGCTTTACTCATAGCTTTATTTCATAACAAAGAACACCGGATTCTTTTTATTAAAAAACTGTGTATTATGATAGCTATTTCTCATTGAATAGCCGTTCTTATACAAACACGCAAGAACTACCGTGAATTTTCTTTGATTTCTGTTTATCAACTCGCGACCCAGTTATTCACAATTTCATTGTATGTCGCCTATGATTACTAGAAAACTTTGACAGTACCCAAAAATTACTAGAATTTTTAGTACGTTTATAGTTGTGCCAACTAAAACTTTTCTCGGTATAAAATTTACGTCCTGTTCAGCTGACGCAAAAAGTGTACACATATTGTTGCGGATATAAGCAGCGTGGAACTCGTTAGGCTAGGATTATTACAATTGCGAAGAGAATTGTCGCATCGTTTAAGACTCAAGATTAGCAACGTTATATAGGTAGAAGGTAATAAACGGGGCAGGGTGTAAGACGGGCGATAATCAGGTATTATGCGGTGAAAGAAGAGTACATGCTGGCATGTCATAAAAAAAAGGACAGCGTGCAGTATCAATGGCGTACTTAGCTATAGAGAAAGGGATGGGCGGGGAACTGCACATGCAAGAACCATTTAGAAAGGTCTGGCGCTAATCCTCTCCGCCCTCTTTGAGCCATCCGTAACGCAATTCAAGAGCCTAAGTGCAGTTCGGCGTTGCGCCCATAAAATGTTTGGGAAATACCGGACAGACGGACGAAAATGTTCCCCGTCGCACCTTATTGTGGGTGAGTTTTAAAGCGTGCCAGATATTCCGAAATGGAAAAATTGGCTCGGACATGCAAAGATTATGTAATGCTGCTCTTCCGCATATTAACGCAAGTGAAATTTATTCGGGGTACTGAAAAATAACCGGAACTACTTTTAATATACAGTCCAAAAACCACTGGAAAGTGAGAAACCGATAATTTAATGTCAATATTTATTTCTGATTCAAGTGATGCATTTTCAATATAATTTTGATAATATAATATAACAATAAAACGTTATTGGAAATAAATTGAAAAAATTTGTTTACTTTTATAAAAATAATTTCTACTTGACTAAAGCATACGCGAACGTTATTGCTTTACTCAAAAACTTTTCCAAATGGTCTTAACTGCGAGTTACAGTCTCTTGATACAGCTTTGCTTCTAGCATCTATAGTAGAAATTGTTAAAGATGCTGTTTGCCACTAGGACACATGATAATTGGGTCACATGCTCCCCGATCACCGTTCACGTTAAACCATAATCAGCTATCTAATCCAATCCAAAAGCCCCCTCGACCAACTAACGGCTGCACTCGAAGCGCATGCCTGATCGTCATCCGATCGACAGCTCGTCGCATCGACTATCAGGGAGTTATGAGCGAGGAGCAATTTGCAGAAAGCGAGTGCAAGGAGCCAATGACGCCGGTGGAGTTAACTTTTAGAAGAAGGGTGAGAGCAAGAGAGAGTTCGCCAGATGATGGGGGAGAGAGGGGTGGGAGATACGAATGTGAAAAAAGCGTCGTTAGAGGGTTTTTTGGTGGCACTGTAGGGCTCGGCGTTGAGGTCGAAGGGCAGAGAAGCCATTGTATGCACAACGGGAGAAGAGGTCGTCGAGCTATAAAGAGAGACTGATTGGCTTTCCTGCTCTTTTGTGCTCGCGAGCGGCAGGCTTTGTGTGCATAGATATATAGAGGTATAGATATGCAGAATAACGTTCGAGGTGGTTTTGCAGTAATACAAATTCGAAGAGACGGATTTTTTATTTTGTTTTCAGAGAGAACATGCATTGACATTGGAAAAGCTGGTTTGTTTAAAATATAAAAGAAGCAAGACTGAAATTTTCGTGGAGGTGAAATTATTTAAATTTGATGGTAAGAGCAGTAAAATTTTGAAAGCATCTTGTTTTCAAACAACGACTATTATATGCATATAAAATCAGACAAATTAGCAGCAGAAGCCGCTTTTAGCAAGACAATATCGTCGAATTAAAATTTTTCATTCTACTAAATAAGCTAACTAATTTTTGTAAATATGATTTAAACAATTGTGTTATAGCAATCTTCAATTCAACTGAATTTTAATTTTTTAATAATTTATCTCTATCATTTCAATCAATAATCAAAATTAGAAAACAATTCAAAATTAGTTCATCGAATCCATTTTGAAAAAAATACTTGTCTCTTCAAACTATCAATTCCACTTCACGCTCAACTCCCCCAGTCTATTTTTCCGTCCAATGTCACTTTCACAGCATGTTTCTCCCTCCATACACATGCGCCAAGCGTCACGCGGCGCGCAAGACCGCGAAAAAGTATGCTACTAACACATACCATCGCCCCCTCCGTCATCATCATACAGAAAACCTCCGCATCGCACTTTTATACACGTACCATAACAGCAGTAGCGCGTGTCGACGAGGGGAAAGTCTCTCCTGTTTCAAGCTTACCATAACATTATAAGCATTCAGGCCTTTCAAGAAAAGCCCAGTCAAAAGCGAAGGAGAGGAGGAGTAGCTGAGGAGAGGCAGCGGAGAAGAAGACTCGTTTCTTCTTCAGGGTTACATAGCCCATACGAACGAAGAGAGCGAGAGAAAGAGCAGGCGAAACGTCTTGAGACGCGCCAAGAAAGCTGAGGACAATGGAGTAACTCCTCCGCGTCACAGGGTAATATGAGCCTCGAGGAAACATGTGCCGAGAGCTGCCACCCCCGAAAAGCGCGCTATGTGTGCACGCCGTTCGACCGAGAGAACAAAAGAATCTTGGGGTGCTGTAACAGGGCAGCAGCAGCTCTCGGCTGCTATACTTGCAAGCGGACGAACGAACGAGCGAGCGAGCGCTGCCGAACGACATTGGAAGAGTGAAGAGAGAGAAAGAGGAGCGTCTTGGGTCAGTTGAAACGGCGGATGCGGATGATTGAGATTCTGTGGGTTTTGGACCCGGCTCCGGTGCCAGCGAGAAGAGGTCGCATTGCCTATGTGAGATTAGACGATGCTTGGCGTCCAGTTTTAGATTTTCTGCGCAGCTGCTTGGATTTGTCGCCGGAAATGCTGAGGAAGCGTTTTAGTATTTTCTTTGATGGTGGCTTACTCTTTTTAATTAGTGGTTTATAATCATTGGACATTTAAGATTGTACCTACATTATGAAATTAAAAATGATTTCTGAAGCAAGTTCTTATACATGATATTTAGTAATAATTTATTTTTATTTAAATTTTTTATTGTTTACAAAAGTCTAATTCAATTTTTATAATAGTTTATTTATATTTATCAAATAACAAAACTTGGAATTTATTTTAGCTCGCTTATTTTACCAGCTATACAATAAGTATCCATTTTTTTATTACTAATTTCGCCTAAGTTTTTCTATTGATAAGAATATGTATTTTTATATATTCTATTAGACTTCTAAATCATAAATTCTGTCTCTAAAAATTAAACATTCCCTATTATCACAGTTTCAAATCATCTTTATTATTATTTAAAAATAAATTTCAATTCAAATACACTTGCAAAAGTAAATATTGTGAAGAGCATAATATACATTACAGCGCGATTTCGAATGATTAATGATAAGAGATGCATTCCATTACTGATATACTAACAAACGTGTATATAATTATCCCAATTTACAGATACCCTAAAAGTAATATTGTATCACTCGTATTTTCAACGTTCAATAAAAAATTTTATTAAAAAAAAAGAAACACGACTACCTGCAAGCAAGTCAGTATCATATCTCAAATCTCCGCAATTGCGAAAAACCGCGCGGTAAGAATTAAGCAAACGCGACACCAGTATAGCCGAAGTCGTCGGCGACAGTCAGTATACTCAATCAATAAGCGCGACGGTTACGCATGAGTGGTCTCGCATAAAAGGAACGTGGTGACACTCATCAGGAGGTCATGAGGCAACGGGAGAGTAACTATAGTCTCCTCTTCGAAAGCGCGCTCGTCTCTAAAGCTCTGCGTGTCGCATAGCGATCACGCACACCATCGCAGAGAGTCGACTCTCTCACACGGACACATAGAAATTCCGCACAGCGTCGCACGCATGCGGCAACCAAACGAAAGGGATGAGTCGAACAGACAGACGGAGGAATGGAGAATCATATGTGTATATATATATGTAAGTCATCTCTCTCGCTCTTTCACATACACTGGGTTACTCAACGGAATCGTCAAAACGGAGAGTGAGAGTGAGAGAGTTGCGGAATCAGAGAATCGTAGATTCGAGCTGACGAAAGGGTTGTGGGCGGCGACGGAACAGTCATAGAAACTCTATCCGGGGAGCAGCCGAGGCAGGAGGTCAATCGGCATTCGCTCCCCTTTACGAATGCTTTCCTCTCCTCTTCGTCTGCGTCTGTCTCCCTCTTGCTCGTTCTCTGACCGCAGCGAGGGAGAGAGAGAGAGAGAGTTTCGTCGCACCCGCCCCCGCATTCAGTCGTCAGTGTTCCCTTTCCGGAGGGTGTGCACTCGACGACTCTTATTACGACGACGAGCTTTTTAGTCGCTCTCGCCCTTTGCGGAGGCTCGGCTTTCAGAGCGTTATTATTGTCTGCTGTGTAAAAGAGATGTGATGAGGAAGTATTTATGCGTTGGAGCGTCTGCGACTGTCAGGCTTGAATTAGATGTGATGGAATATAAGGCTTTTATTACGCGTATACATATAAGAGTTTAGCGTGGTCGTGCTTTGTTTCAATTTGTTATTCAATCTTTTCTTATGTGTCTTAATCTTTAGATGTAGAAAGTTCGATAAAATATTTAGTAATTTTCGGTTTGAATAGTTTTTAAGTATTTTGAGAGCTACGCATATAGAGCGGTGTGTGAGACTAGGAATTTTTCTCATGAAAGATAGCTGGAATTTAAATTATATATACCTACCTCGCTTCTCTATCGTTACGGCAGTCTAATTCTTGTGATTCGCTAATCTATAATTATAATCTCGGACAGTATATGTTATATGTGTATGAAAATCTAAGCTTTGAATGCATTAAAGCGACTGCTTTTGCTTAAACCCACCTTATCTAATTATAGCCATAAAATACTTTTACAAAAAAATCTAAAAATCCCTTATTCGAACAAAAGCCCAAGCCACTATGCTCATAGCGTCGAAAGCGAGTCCATTTCTGAATAATGAATGTAAAAGCCTAGCAGTGCGTGACTTCCCTTCGTCCAAGCGCCTCTATAGCTACCCAGCGCCTATAGTCGCAAGCTAGCTCGTCCACAATGCGCTCGGCGCTAAAGCGAGAGAGAGAGAGAGGGAGGAACAAAGATAGTCTACAGCCGAAGAGCAGAGCGAAGCGCACTACCACCTAGCCGACTATGCAACCCTAGCATTTTCCACGCGTTTCCTTTGTTCGCTGGATTATCATTACGGGCAATTACGCCGAGGCGTCGCTGTTATACTGGGGAATCCCTCGGTGGGCGTGACGACGTTATACTCTCTCTTTCTACTGCAGGTGTATAGGTATGTGTATAGGTGTGTTGGAGAGTCGGCTGAAGTATGTGTAGGTGCGGTAGTATGAAGAGCGGGAGAAGGAGAAAGAGAGTTGAAGAGGCCGGTCGTTAGCGGACAAAGGAGGATTATCGAGAGGGCAAACGAAATCTCAGGGAAACAGAAGGCGCGGGTGAGTGAGAGTAGCTCGTATATATTATAGACAGCTCGGACTACTGTCGCGTCGGGCGTTTCAACTTTTTGCTGGAGGTGGTTACTGAGTTGCGTGACTTGCTTGGTGATTGTGAAGCTTTGTGTGTTGGTTGAAGATAATAAAACACGTCTTACTGCTTTACGTGTAGATTGCTTGTAGTAAAGTTTACAGTATATTGATGAAAATATTATCTTTTTTCTTTTATATTTTTTTCAAAAATTAATACAAGTTTGCATGTATCTGGGTATGAAGAGTTGAAACTTTTACGTTGTGATGCAATTTTCCATATTGTATTCTACACTGTAAATTAAAATTTACTTCAATTGTAATTAGGAATTAATGCAGTGGATAAAATGAAGTTGATTGTTAAAGCATTGTCGAGATTCTGCAAGCATTCAGAAAAATGTCGACATTTACCTATTTCAGCTCCTAACTATAGATTTCAAATGAATAAAACAATGTAATCTTCATAATGCATGCATTATCATCAAGCGGAAAGCAACGAATAAACCTTGTGTACTGCATTTTTTAAATTCGCATAAAATTCGCGCTTATACTTTCAATGTGCTTTAAAAGCTCCATAAATCAATTGCTGTTTCGTTTCATCGCAGAACGCATAACAACTTTATATTAAAATCTCAAACAACGCGTCCATCCCGTCAAGCCATCACGAAAAAAAAACTTTTTCACTCTCACTGATGACACATCTCCATCATCAGGCAAAAAACTTTCCCTAGCTTTTTTTCTCTACCAGGGCTACATGTGACAGTCGGCTGCCACATTTCACTCTCTCTCGCTGAGTATTGACTGCGGGATGCCTGCAGAGTGTAAACGATCAGCGCAGCTGCAGTCTACGAGCGAAAAGCTCCCGGACGTTTCCAATCAATCGGCCCCTTCCGGCGCTACCAGAGCAGCATAAGTCGCCCGGGAAAATCGAACTTTTCTATCGCCTCCTTCTATTTGCAATATATCGCGCAGTGCTTCCTCCCCTCCAGTCGCGTCGATCGAACGCGAAAAAAAAAACCGAGAAAAAGTCACACACATTCGAGCGAGTATCGATGCACGAGTACATTTATATACACTACACGTATGTAGGGATGGAGTATATAGAAAAAGCTCGTGCGTCCGCCCGATCGAGTCGCCGCTCCTGATACGCTGCGGTCGATGTAAGGAAGGATGCGCTCTAGCAGAGTCTTGGAGTTGTTCCTCCGTGGCGTCTTGCGCGCAAAGCGGGTATAGACCCATATGAGAGGAAGTGGCTATATACGCGGTAGAGTTGAGCCTCGGAAGGAAAGGGTTAGTCGCTCAAGTGCTTCGAGCCACACATTGCTACAGGGGCCTCATGAGCGAGTAGAAGGTCGCCGGAGCTACTCTCTTTCTCTGGCGGCTCTCTCGATATTCGTGGGGAGAGGAGAGAGGGTCTTTGACCTACCCCTCGTCGGGCTCGAAATGGATGTATCCCGTGGGTTTGGCAGCGGGAGCGGAGGGAGAGAGTTATGGTGGCAGTGAGAGTGACTGCGGTGGGAGAGGAGGGAGAACGAGGGAGATGGCGGGGAAGGAGTTTTTTTTTTTTGGTTTTGTTGCGGATTGGTCGGGAATTAGAGTCGTTGGTGCCGAGTGAGGGGCATCGAGAGGATGTATATTATGTGTGTGTGGATTGCGGATTTGATTGGGTGGTCTGAGTGAATTGTAAATGATATGAGGGGAAGATTGAATTCGCATTTTAACATTTAATCTGATTTTTTACAGTTTTATTTTAGAGTGAATTCGAGATAAAATAAATATCACTAAAAGAAGCTATACAAGTTATTTACTTTTTATTTAATCAATTGCGTATTTATTATAATGAGTATTTAAATACTGAGAGAAAATTACTCTTTTCACAGTATGGAAGCCACGAATATTCGCTCGAAAATACAGAAATTCTAAAATGTACTGCATTCTGTGGATTATATCGCAGCACTCAAGCTCTAATTAAAGTTGCTGCATATCATGCTGGTAGCTGATATTTTAAAAAATAACAGAATGTCTGAAGGTTTTCTACTGCAGTTTGCTTCTTTATAATTTCTGAATTATGATTTAATACCTGTGCTGTTTACCAACAAAAATAATGATTCAAGATAATTCAGTATTTACAAGTTAAACTTATGAATTTTTATTAATGTAAAAATAAATTCTATATTTAGCTTTTGCTTTCGTTAGAATTACTTGTTTTAAATGCTTCAATGCATAAACAAAAATTTATTCTCGATCACAAAATAATAAAACTTTTATTAAAACTAGTTGATTATACTGATCACAGTTATATTGAAGTTACTTTAATTCCACTACATCTATAACAACACAGATAAAAGCGACACACAAGTATAACGACGCAAAATTCATCCAAGTTTCAAAGAGCTCACATACGAAAAAAAAATCTAATAAAGCCATCAACAAGCAAGCTAAAAAAAACTCGCACAATTGACCTCCTTCTCAATTACGTCGTATACAGTGAGCGCATGTACCAACGCAACGAGCCTCTCTTTCTCTCGTGCAGCTAAATTGAGCGTTATATACGACGCAACGCCGGAGGCACGTACTTTAACGAGCGCCAGCTGTCAGAACTGTCTACGTCAGATCGATGGCATCGCAGCACGACAGCGCATCAGGAGAGAAGCTCACGCAGGAGCTTAGCTTAGTTCTCTCCTGCGAAAGCGCGGGCTCCTGCTCTGCCCTCGACGTTTAGCCCACTGGTCCCTCATGCTTCCCAAATATGAAAACCAAAAATTTAAAGGGCGAAAGTCGTAGGATGAGGCGCGACTTTGAGTAATGATCGCCGGATTTCGGAGTTTGGGTTGTTACTCATTCTAGAAAATAACGGGCGATTTTTTTTTCTTGAACAAATATGTATGTTTTGTGGATTTGTGCAGATGATCCTTTGACTGATCGTCGCGGCGAGATGTGCTTGCGTTGTAAAATTTGAAAAAAGTCATTGCATGTCACATGTATTGATGAAAGCGAAAGTTATCATTGATATATTGTATATGAGCCTATTATGAAGCATATATATGTATTTATATTTTTAAACTTTTGTTTATATATTATTGAACTCTCTTTATGCGTCCAATATGCGCTAATAGCCATTAACATTTACGACATAATTATTATTTTCTTAATTATTACATATTGAATCTCAACATATATAATATACGCGCACATGTTAACGTACACATCAGGTAAAGCCCGATCGAACGTCACTGCACACAACCAATATATTACATATAATATCTTCAATACAGCTAATTTCCAAACCCTATACCAAAATCAAAGCTGATCAGTCGTAGCAGACGACGAAGGCATCGCTTCCAATCGAGCCGATAATTCGAAGGGCTATCGGCAGTCTATTGGTTTGATCCCCCGCTGCCAGGCTAGCAGGAAGGGCCGGGCGGTCGGCACGAAAATTCGTGCGTGCCGCCTGAGCCTGCCTGTCTGTTCGCCGCCGCCGCTGCCACTTTCTCTCCTGCGAACGAGGATCTCTCCCTCGCTTTCTCTCTCTCTCTCTCTACCTTCCCGTGTAGATTCGCTTTCACAGAGCCGGTGTTTCCCCGCTATGCGGTTTGCCTCCGGGTTGAGATGGGGTTGATTGAAGGGAAAAGGATGAAGGGTGGTTGGGTGTAGTGCAGAGTGAAGAGCTTTTTGTTGGGACGGAGTGGAAAAGGCTGGATTCGATATAATTATGAGATTACGAGGGTGATAGGGTTATAAATGAAGTTATGTTAAAATTTATTATTTGTGAATTGGCGCATGTGTTAAGTTTGTTGTATAACATCGCATGACGATTTGAGTTTGGATATTTATTTATACTTTGCAATCGAGGTATTTTATTTATATTTTATTTTTGGACAGATAAATAGTTATTTTTATTTCATTAAATGTAATAATTTATACACGTAAAACAAATTGTATAGGGTTTCGCACTTTGCGTTGGCAAACTTCTCTGAGCTTGCGCGATGAAAATCACCGTTATTTTGACGAAAGTACCGTTATGCACCTTTCTTTTTAGGACACTACCTGAGCTTTATTGCACCACCAACTCTTGTATACATTTTCCCCATTTCACACCACTGGGTCTTAAATATATATTATATGCAATGCAGACAGCTAGTCGAGATCGAACGGTGTTGACGAACAGTCGTCGAGTAAACTTCTCCACCTCTGCAAAGCTCATAAGTATCGCTGAGGCTTCCTTTTTATTTCAACTAAGTGTCAAGAAAATGTCAAGAAAAATGTCGAGGTGGCTCGTAGGAGAAGTGGAGCCGGAAATTTGTAGCAACAAGTTGCCATCCAACCGACAAGTTTTAAAGTGTCTTTTGTATCATCATTATGCGTTGAAAAAAAGTCTTCTCGACACAAAACTTTGTGTATACGACAAAGTAATAGTGTTTTGGGATACTGCTCTTATCAAAACTAGAAACAGATATCGTATAACGGAGAAACTGATCAAGTTGTTTAAGGAATACAGAGCAGTTGAGCATAGATATAAATATAGCAAAGGTGAAAATCAACGCAAGCGGCAAGAAGAATTTGAGAGAACATTAGATGATTTATTTGACATAGCACACGAGCGAGCTATGGATTTCTTGGAAACAGAAAGAGACAAAAACTTCCTACTTTCTCAACGCAGAAGTGGTATCAAAGGAAATTTGGGAATTTACATCGACTCGTCGGCTGCCAAGATAAATAGCTTGAAAAATGATATTCAAGACAAAGCTCTAACTGGTAAGTTTCTTATTTTTATACTAATTTAGTAATTAAAACCAGGAAGATAATAAATTGTAAATTATGTACTAGCTTATTAGGCGTACCTCAAATTCGCATTAGATCGGTAAAATTATTTTCCTGTTCTCGTAAATTATTACTATATTTATACTATAAAAATATTTCTATTCGTACTTGATGTAACAACATTGCAATTAATACTTATCGAGATCCACTCCAATAGCGCGAATGAGTAGTGAGAGATAGAGAGAGAGAGAGAGAGAGAGAGAGAGAGAGAGAGAGAGAGAGAGACGAACGGCTGTACTACAATTATCATACCGGTGTAAACATGATACTTCTTTGCGGTGTAATCTGTT
>UCOJ01002330.1:0-13024 GCA_900474305.1 Cecidostiba fungosa
GTTTAGAATAAACGCGCGAAGTGAATCCTATTCCTTCCCAACCATTATTGCACGCCTTAATTAGAAAATTTTCTTTTAATTAAGTAGTTTGTAAAAATATTATATACGTATATCACCCGCATAAATACAAATACACATAGTAATCTTATTATATGTAATTGATATTCACGTACCTCTCGCACATTAATCACAATTAAAACTAAAACACACGTAGATCCGGAGTCGTAAAACTCCGATCACCTGAGGCACGTGCCTCGTGCATCAATTATAAACGCTCACGCGTAGACAAGCCCGAAATACGGGCCAAAGCGAAAGGTCTTCTTTCGGCTTCGACATAATATATTCAACTTTACTTTTCTCTGTAACAAGTAGACATTAGCATACAAATTGGATTTTTACATATAAAATAAGTTTATATTTAAATACGCTTGAGGAACCTTTCTAATTGTCAATTGTTTTTACAACGTCAAACTGTTTATGTGTGGTAGCATAAGCGTAACAGCAGTCTGGTACATACAGAATGCCAAAATCAAAATGTTCCAAAGCTAATAGGTAACTAAGAAAACTAGCTAAAACTTTTGAAATCCCTACACATAAAAGGAAACAATTTTATTATAATGTATTCAGAATTAGCACTTACGATATTGAACAGACACTAGCTATCAACAACTCGTTTGTAAATTTTTTGTAAAAATTCTTTTAACAAATTAATATTACTCCTCTCCTCTTCCAACACTATTTTATTTTGAAATTTTTTTTTATATTATTATATTTTTTTGAGAAAGTAGTGAATAATAAATAATACCAGATCATATCACCTCTCTATTTCGCGAAGTAACACGTGCAGAATTAGAATCAATTGTTTAGAGACTCGACGAAATTGACATCGAAAGGTCAAGCCATATATACCGATTAGAAGAATCAGTTATATTCGTAAGAAATAAACAACTACAGATACGCCAGGTTCTACGCCGGTTAATGGCACTTACTTTAGAATTACTGAAAGTTGTGCAAAAACAACAACCTAAAATAAACGTTAACGCTTTAGTGAATTTGACACAATCGTTTAAAAAATTAAGTATAAATTAAATAGTTATAAAACCATAATAACAACAGAATTTTCTATTATCGCAATTTAATTTTTTTTTCTCCTTTATGGAAACACTGTCAACTAACGGAAATTCAGTTAGCAACATTGAATTACAATTTATAGACATTAGACTAGTAATTAATATACCTGTATTAAAAATTAGATTTTCCTTAAAATCTCTTGTCTTTGCGAAACAAGTTTTAAACATTAACATAGAACACGAAATTCTTGTAAATTCGTGTAAAATATACAAATTTATTGACAGATTATATTAAAATTCTCGAACACTTGTTTGAATATATACAACCCGAACTCGAATCGGAAATCCTCGACGTCATCATCGAAGAAATTTCAACATACAGTACATAAATTACAGATGTTTACTATATTTTTCACCATTTTTATTACTATCGGTATAAGTTTAGTTCTTATAAAAATTGATTTAATTACTCTGATTGCCAATTATGTTTTACATTAAATACGTTTTCGATACACTTATTTGCAAACAACAACCAAATTTCGATAATTTGAAATTTATCTTTAATTCATAATAAGAAACAAGCAAGATGGTTAATAACAATCAACAACCTGAAAATACGATTGCCAACTTAACGCATCATCATAGTATTACAGATGCATTGCTTACCACCATGGGAGAATGCATGGCTGTACAACAAACTTTGTTACATAGTATACCATTTAAGTCATTTATACAACATGTAGAAAATGGAGTAAGTATTTGCCCAGCAGGCATCCGCAATTCATTTTTTAGAGGTGTCGTTGGAAAACTGCGAGATGCCGCACGAGACGCTGTAGGTGCTACAGAGATAACTAACATAGAGCAATTTAAAAAATGCATTAAAGGAATATTTTGCACCCAGGAAAATTTATTCACATTATTGTACAGAGTTACAAGCAATTAGAATAAGACGACAAGAAATAGTCATGGAATATTATAGTAGTATAAAAAAATCATGGACAGTGCAAAAGCGTCATTAAATCAAAAATTCAATGCAGAACAAGTGCCCCATATGATTATCATGTTGGAAGGTATAGCCCTAGAATCATTTAAACGAGGCTTATCCGACGATTTCTTATATGCAATGAGTGTCCAAGAACCTAATACTTTAACCAACGCTCTTTAAATTGTACAGAGAATTGAGCGAGACATGACTGGCTCTAGCAATCGCAAGGGACTTATAAATGTAATGAGATCTGATTCACCCGATCGTCACGTACATTTCAAAGACCAAACCGGCTATCAGGAACGCATGCCATGGGAAAATAACGCTACAGAAGAAAGATACGACGATAATCCGCCAGTACCAAGAAAACAGTACCGTGAAATAAATACTAATAAACAGATAGAACAAACGAAATATAGAACGTATCGACAAACTACTAGTAACAATGGATACCGAAACAGCTATCAAAGTAGAAGCCCAGTGCGACAGCACAACACGCAGCCAAACTATAATAATGGGATGCCCAACAACAACCGTTAAGTTTCCCTCAAGCTCAAATATGTTCCAATATATGCCACAGAATTTTTCGTATCCTACTTATCAACCAATGGGATTAATGGCACCACCGACTTACGCGACACCGTATTTTTACGGAATGCAACTGCCATTTATAAGAACAAAATCCCAGGAGAATTTAAACGAGCAGCGGGCCCGGCGAGCAGACGCAGCGCTGAGCCAGCAAACCCAGGAGCGTCCACCAACAGTAAAATTTTTATCAGCGGAGGAGCTGCAAAAGAGTGTAACGGCAGAGCCGTAGCACCCCTAGTAGTCTTAAACGACCCGGAACTCAAATCACCTTCAAAATTTCTGATAGATGTCGATTTTTTCGCCCCAGAGGAAGATTAAACAAAGTTATAAATTTATTATGGCTCGACCATCTGAATGAAGGTCTCATGGAGAATCTGAATGAAGGTATTATGGCTCGACCATCTTGAAGCAAGTTCTCCTAAAATTTCAGAGTGATTCAATGGTCCAAACCTGAGAAATCCCGTGGCAAGTCAACGGTGAAATAAAAATTCAAGATTTCCGCGGATGGATAGTACCGGTGACCCAGCTCAGTTTAAGGACCATATAATAGTACTAATATCATATGTTGCACATATGTTATAAGCATGTAAAGTTTCGTTTAGTTTGAATAAATATTTAGATTTTTATAAAGAAAAATAGTTTTGTTTAATTTTTGCATATTTAACCCAGGCTGACCCCCTTAAAGGTCAAATAAAACTTGTAAAACTAGCTAAAGATTATGCACATATTGTCAAACACAAAATTTGGTCAATCGAATCACAGTTCAATGAAACAATGAAAATTTTAAAGGAAACTATCCAACAATACCGCATAACTATAAGCAAATTAAACGATCTTATTGATATGTGGCATAGACACAACTTTACTAGAGTATACACCAATTTCATATCTGAGCTGGAAGCTTCTTTTAGCTTGTACGAAGATACATACCAAACTCTGCTAGACACAGTACGCGCAGCTAGAAGGGGTCACCTTCATCCATCACTTATTGAAACACAAACAATAATCAGACAAATAATGGATTCACATCCTGAGTACGAATTCCCAATACCAATAAAACATGCCAGAACTGACAAATTAACAGAATTAGCTACAGTAAAACTAGGATTCAGGAATAATAAATTTTTACTCGAAGCAACAATCTCTATGCTTACCAAATTTGGTAGCGAATAATATAAAATGCACCCAATACCAATATCACAACAACACGAAGGACATAAAGCATCAGCTTTTATCATTCCACAAGCAGCTTACATCATTCTTAGTCATGACAGAAGAGCATATAGTTTCATGTCAGAAGATAACCTCAACAAATGTAAAATCACATCTAACTACAGAATCTGTACTCAAGATCAACCAGAATATGAATCAGATGAAGACATAGCCTGCGAATATCTATTATTAAACCATCCATACAAGGAAAATTTAAAAAGATGCAGCATCAATTACATGCCTAAACAAATAAATCACTGGATACATTTAGATTCAACAGATACCTGGCTATACTCTCTACCTTTAAACACTGACATTAAAATCATATGACCAGGAGAAAAACAGGAAATAATCCAAACAAAAGGAATAGGAATCCTAAAAATTCAACCTCGTTGCTTAGCAAAGCAAGACCACACCACATTAAATGGCATCAGAAATCTAGGAAGCAGTGAGGAATTCATATACAACCCACAATTATCCTTAAATATCACAGAAATAGACCATTCATTCTTCCATAAATTGAAAAGAATCAATCATACCTTGTATTTTCCATCGATTAACCCTAAAAATGATTTAACGTTAAAATCACAACTAACCCTAGATAATATAATTGACAAATATGACGATTTCATCAATCACGAAGAATATCACACTAATCATTGATACCTAACATATGGATCCATTGATTCAACACTAATACTAATAATTTGCATAATCATTATAGTAATATCACTATGTGCAATATGCCCCAGAATGAAAAATCAAAAAGAAACATCAAAAGAAAATAACGACAATTATGACTGTGAATTACATCCAATCAATCAGTCCAGTAAAAGAATTCTGTTTATCTGAGATAGTACAGCTAAGGTAAGCATTTTTATTATCTAAATATCATTATTTTCAATACCTGTATAGGTTTTCTGACTATCCTTACCCACTACCATTTCCTCAGCCCACGCTCAACTAACTTACCGCGTGCAAACCGCTCGGCGCGTAGTAAGAAACGCTGTGACACCATATTATGTAGTTTTCGCGAATATTTAATTACAGTTTATTGGTACGTCACAATCCTTAATGCGAGCCTGGAGCGGCATTTACATTATGTGCTCATGCTGCTTGGTGTTTCAACTTTCTGGTAGTGCTGGTTGGTGTTTCTAACTGCCTCGACCACCCGGAAACGACCCTGGAGCTGTATGTGCTCATTCTATCAGTCCTGGTTGACGTTATTGGCTACTTCAACCACCCTGCGACTATCTTGGAACTGGATTCATGCTGCCTAGGAATATTGATACGATTCTGTTATTTACACAATCTGGTATGGTAGTATTCAAAATATTAGTTTCTCGTGTAAGTTATTATCTTCTTATAAGTTTTAATGTGAAACGCTGTGTGCATGTTCCAAGTTTATATTCAAGTTCCATAGTCGATATCAGTGATTGTAAATAGTTATTTGTTATTGCTTGCGGATACTTTTTCAATGATTATCAATATACTATTATTTTTTTGTTTGAAAATACAAACCATCGAACTGGAAAATGTTTGTTGATGGTTCTCATACTCGAAAGCTGCATTCTTTAAAATTCTTATTCAAAAAGATCAGTGGTCTCAATCTATTAATTATTTCTGAGTATTTGTTTGTAATATATTTTTTTGTATGTCTAGGTGTTCGAGCAATGATGCATTTATTAGCATTATGATCTATTGCGTGCACCGGATTACAACTAAGAATATGGATGGTGTTTATGCTCTATTCATTCTCTGCTTTATTAATGGATGAGTGTTTTTATCAGGTGAGATCAGCGAGTTGAATAATTATTTGTGCGTATGAATTTTTAATATGCCTTCTTTTGGTTCCAGAGATGTAAGTAATACCACAACTGCGGATATTATAGCTACTGGTCATAGGCCTGATCATCGACAGCACTTGTCCTTCGTTAGCTTATAGCTTTCAGGTACATTATGTTCTATAAAATTTATAAAATGTCATGTGTTTGTTATAATTTATGTTTTTTGCAGATGCAGTGCATATAAGATGCTGGTTATACGTATCTATACCCATGCATTCAGTGTATAAAAGCTGGTTTTCCTTTAATTACACATACATTTTTTTTTCTAGGTTTAATTTAATTTAATTTTCATTTTAGGTGGAAAAAACTAAAAAGATGCAGCAAGACCTCAAGAGGATATACGTAATAATTACTTGAAAATTATTCAAGCTTTGATTTCGAAATAGGATTTAATTTAGGAAACGGATTGTTTAGATTACAGCATAGTTTAGAGGGACCTAACAGGATTCTCAGAGCCTTTCTTCAATCTGAGTTATTTCCGTTATTATTTAGTTTAGGTTTTTCTAATTCAATATAGCATACTTAAATTTCGAAAGTACATTGTATTGATTTATTTAAAAAAATACTGGTAATTCGTAATATGTGCGTAAATTTTATACTCTCGTGTAATGCTTCCGTACCCCGGTCGTGCCTAAAAATTGATGTTTTGCTATGAAATATCGTTTTCGGGTTGTTAACTCGAGTTAGAAGTATTTTCATGATTTGATGTCAATAGGAAAAAGTTGTATTTTTCAAAGATGTACAACATTTCATTTAACATTTTTTTAACTTTTTTTGAAAATGCTTAAATTTTAAGTTACAGCCAAAAATCGTTTTTCGTGATTTTTGAAAGTGGCCGCATTCTGGGTATATGTGCAGAATCAGGCTGAAAATAAGGCCAGCACTATGCGGTAATAAGGGGAGCTCCCACAAACATTTTTAGCCCGATTTAAAAAAGTTTCGTCGAGATAATCGTGTAACACCTTTTTTTTTTATTTTATCACGTAAAAAACACGTCAGAATCCAGTATAAAGTGTTCCCATTGAAAAACGACGTAGAGGATCGGGATAACAAAAAAATATAATTTCGTATTATGCGAGAGGAGACTTCTCCTAAAATTTCTGCCCGATCGGTCGAAAATTGCGTGAGATATCACATCTCACACATTTTTCGCGCACAAAAACTATAAGGCACTTCCGTACCACGTTCGTGTCTAAAAATATTGTCTTGTGTTTTCTATTTTTGCTTTAGTACACGTATCTGCTCTCCTCGAAAGCTCGAAGATCTAAAATCCCTAAAATTATGCGTACATACCCATAACAAGTTTGATATAATTTTATCTTTAATTAATCACTTAAAACTAATTTTTTACTTTAAATTTTAATTAATTTTTATTAAAACTTTTATATAATCTTTTGAAAAAATATCTTACTTTGAATAACTCTATTTTAGATTCATGCAATGGCGGGGTATTTCAAGCCTCATTAGAAAGAGCTAATAGCCCAAGAAATTTCGGAGGAACAGTATTTAATTCAAGCAACATTCGCAATCAAGCAATATCCCAAACTTCTGGTAGTTTACATTCTCAACATTCATCAAGCAGGTAACAAATTTTCTTATTGTGTTATGGTGTTTTCTATATGATATATATTTTTATTCCACACCCGACCGAAATGGCCACTTTTTGCACCTGAAAAGCGAGGCAAATGTAGCATATTTTTCCCGTAAATCTGTTTGCGGGCAAAAGTAACATCAGCTGGGCAAAAGTAAAATCAGCAGGGCAAAAGAAAAATCAGTGGGGCAAACAAAATACCAGCGAAGCTAAAGTAAAATTTGCAGGGCAAAAGCAACAAAATATTCAAAAACATTTTTAAATGTTCTCAATTTTTTTTCATAATTTTTTGTTGTTTGACCTCATTTTTCAGGAAAAAAAGTGGCCTTTCGGTTGAAAATTGAATGAAATTCTATATGCAACATGGAATAAAAGTAGAACTTTTCCCTTTCCCTTGAGTGATTATACTGCCCTTCCGGGAATATATTTCCCTCGGGTGCTTTCTGTCCTCGCTTCGCTAGTACACGCACCATCGGGAAAAATATTCTCGTTCGGGAAAGATGTACTTTTGCCCCTTATTGCATAATATACTATTATTAAACTAATTATGGTAGCCTTTCTCTCACATTTAAATTATTTTCGTCCGCTTAGTAAGAGTTGTATATATAACTTTGTTGAATTTTTGACACTGTTATTTGTTAGTTAGTTAGAAGGGAAAAAGAACTATTGCTAGCGAGAGTGACATTGAGCACAAGATGGAGTCCGGGGCACTGAAGGCGCCCGAGACGTTAACGAGTGCTAAACACATGAACTAGAAATTGACCTCCCCCCCTATTACACACTACTTGTTGCTTTCTTCCTAAGAAATCGTTGAAATAGTAAATTTTTGAGATATCTTAAAAAGGTGTTGGAAATGTGTTTTGAGGTCATTTGAACTGAAAAATAGTATTGTGAGGAGACAATTATAGCGACTCAAAGGGAAGTCGGAGCTATAGCTTCGCAAATCCGCCACGGGGTAATTAGTATTTCAAATACCAAAAGAACTAAAAGTCGGATTAATATTTTCTTCCGGTAGAATGATTCACTAAAGTCGACACTATCGCGCTTCTGGTCTTGGTTTTTCATTGCAAGCTTTATTCAAAAAGTTATAGGGAACAGAAAAACAGTATTTTTAGCTCCTACATCCCCTTAAGCACTTTCGTGTATAGTGCGATGTTTTTAATTGTCCTCCTTCGTTCTTTGTACCCAATATTACGGTCGCCACCCTTTTGTTATGTACAAAAGGGAAAACTGGTTTACTCTTTCAATATTAATCTTTGTACTTCGTTAATAATTATTACGACGAGGATTCTATGATCAGGAATCTCGGAGTTGGGTCATTTACGGAAAACACTGTTGATATTGATTTAGTAAACAAATTATTTATTTAATTATTTATAACACTTTCGCGATAGTTATTTAGCGATAGTCTCTCTGCTTTACACTGAGCGTGATTAGGCTTTTAATTTTAATGCGCCAAGTAGAGCTCTAGTCGGTAGAGCGGTTTCTTTGATACTGAATATTTTAAATTACCCGCGCGCTTATATATGAATGGCTGGCGAAACCCAGGGTTGACGCTTGGAGGAGAGCTTAATTGTACGCAGAGGCGCAATGGAGTCGAAAGCAGAAATAAGCGACGCCGTGAAGCGACACTATTGCGAGTCAACACAGGCACTACTCGCACCAAGAAGAACAGGAGGTATAGCGATCTGTGTTTCAAGACTTACTCCTTGAAGACAGCGCGAGCGGATGTGTTTACTACAGCGCTGAGGCTTAGAGCATTTATAGCTGATCTCGATTAGATCATGCCCTGCAATGAAGGGAGATTCGGTTTTTCTGAGCACCAGCACAGCAGTTGATTCTTTCACAATAAAGAGATCGAGCCACGTAAGAGTGGGCAAGCGATATTTGCAAAAAGTGTGATGGGTAGGCTCAGAGTGCACAAGAGCGAGCAAGTGCGACTCGATGAGGTCTTGTAGATTTGTGGCACCAGTTGCATAGGCACACATATTGATGTTGAAATCGCCTATGATTATGAGGTTTGCGTACTGAGGTAAAAAAGGGAAAAGGCAGCTAAAGAACTTGGTAGGATACGGAGAGGCGGGTTTGGGATAAACAACAGCGAAAAGTATTTTTGTCTGCTTATTTATTAATTCAAGTATTAAAAACTCGGGGATATTTCCGTGAGATTGCGCTAGGATTTTTACAGAGAAGTAGCTGCAGACATACGCTCCCACTCCGCCCCCAGCTGCCATTCGTGGTCAACTCTAACGAAGTTGAAACCCTCCAGAGACAGTCGGTCATCACGCTGGTTGTCGCTTTAGGAAACAAAACACTTTTAAACTTCGAAAAAATCGATTGTTTTAATTACTTATTTTATTAGAGAATTTTCCGTAGAACAGGCTCCCGAAATCCGTTTTTTACAAAACTTGTAAAGTGATAAGCCAAATACTAAAACAATAATTTTACCTTTTTTTTCGTGAAATCGCGTATTTTTCATTTTTTGTCTAATACGACTTATAATTTTAATTATAATTTTTATAAATTCGATCTAAAAAATTTGTATTATAATTTTTATTATAATACTATTTTGTTATCGTTTTATATATACGTATGATACTTCACATATATATTTCAGTAAATTCATTAGAGCATATTGATTAGTAGTTTTTTTCATGTATTTTCTCATGATAAATGTGCGATTTTGATTTTTATATTTCATCCTAGCTAGTTCCCACTAAACTATAGGGACATTCGGTGAAGTTCAAATGTTGCGCGCCCTGCGCGCCACCTGTTAGGATAGCTTAGAATCAACGTATTGGAAAAGGACGGAGCGACCGTTCCGCTGTTTTGCTAGCAGACAGCAAATATTTCCAAACACGGCTGATATAGACCTGAAATGTGATTTACACAATGTAAATACAGATGATATCTAAGTGCACAAAAACAGCTGATATTTCAATAAACTTTATTAGTGTATGTATAATAAGTGTATAACAACATTAGTTTCTTTGGGTTATATGTCTTATAGCTAATAATCCTGAAAGAATGAAAAAAAACGTGCAGTGCTATCTAAGAAAGCAGATCAGCAAAGTATTTTCTTATATTATATTTTAAAAGTTTGATAAAAAGTGTAGTACTAGAAGTGTTATTAAACAATGTGCGCACGTGGGTATATCAAGGACAGGTGTGCGAGTACGCAAATTGACAAAAAGTACTCTCGAGGAAGAGGCTAGAAGAGGATTACAACAAAAGAAGATTCTTTGGAAAAACTAATCAGGATGAACCCAATAAGAAGTCAAGATTTTCAATCTCTTCAAGAAAAATCTAAACTCCAATAGTGCAAGGCACCTCTGTGGTTAAAAATAGGATAATTGATATCAATATTCTATTTCTTGAGCTCAAGCAACTTATGAGTTTTAGCCAATACCATGGCAAAGTGCAACTTATTGAGTCAGGAGCTAGAGGATTGTGTTTTATAATTGAAGTATGTGTATCAAGTACAATCACTTAGCTGCTAATAACTCATGCACAAAAGTTGGTGTTAAAAATCATGTATAAGATAATAGCAGAATAACAATGTCAGCCTTTCGTGGACTTATCCTTGGACTCGCTGATCTACATTCGACAGAATCGATGAATAATCAATGGATGGAAAAGCAGCTACAAAAACTGGTGTTCGTCGACTTAATATTTTCTGCGGACCCTGGTTACGCTAACCAGCTGATGACATTTTGAGATTATAACCTCAATTTTCGTCAAGTTTTAGTTTCAAAACTGAGCACAGTGGCCAAAAAACAGGATAAGTATATATTTTTAACATACTTCAGAATAAATTAAGCTTTTACACATATTTAGTTAAAGTACATAAAATACCTTTTTTTTATTCACAGGAGATAAAAGCTGTACAGACCAGAATTGGTAAAAGTAAATATACCATATAATTACCTAAAATGATGGTCTAGATGTGTAGAATAATGGAAATTTAGTCCCGAAAGATTTGGCAAGTATTAATTTAAGTTATGCTATAAAATATAAACACAAACTTAAATGTTGATTTACCGCAACTTTGATTTTCACTGATTTCAGCGTACTGTCCGTAGAATTCCAAGGGAATCAGTGGTAGTCGGATTACGCTGAAATTTTAGGAGGATACTTTGTAAACCTGTAGTTTTGGTATGAATGTAGGGATTTTGATTTGAATGCTTAGAAAATGTTTTATAAAAAAAATGTAGAATAAATATTTTTAAAAAAATTGAAAAATTCAGTATTTTTTCTCTGGTTCTGGTCTCGATAATGAGATTATCTAGCTTAGGATAGCCGAGCGCAGTAAAGTCCCGATCCACGGCCTGGCGCATGTCGATTTGAAGCCCATCCGGAATTCCGACGATTTGGATCTCGCACGGATCCTCAAGAAGGCTACGTTGACACAAAGAGGCAGTTTTAGAGCGTATCGTTGCAATTTCAGCGTGATGTTCCGCTGCTTGTTTGATGAGCTTCTGCTCTATATCACCGACCCACTAGTTAGGTGTCTGATGGCTTGTGCAATATCCTCATTCCTGGCCGCAAGCTCCGCCTTGTCCTGCCTATACTCATTGAGAAAATTGGAAAACCAGGAAGGAGCCTCGTCAGACATTGCGCTAAGGGAGGGCGATTCGAGGAGCGAAGCTGCGATGTTAGATCCGGGGATAGAGGCCATCGAGGAGCAATGCTGCTTAGCCTGCGATGAGACTGTCTGTGACAGGGGGGAGCAAAGACGCTTTCCGAGTGGTCAGGGGCACAAAAAGATGCACGCTAGTTGACGAACCGGTAGGTAAGAAACTAGAGGATGTTGTCTTGTCGAGAGTCGTGGCTGTGCGAGTGCAACAATAATCAGCCGGCTTGCCTACCACGTATCTGCGCAGACGCCCTAGATGAAAATTAGATAAGCAATCCGCACACGTCACTGCTACGGTTTTCACGCTGCTGCTACACTTCTTACAGATAGTCATAAGTATATTTGTGACATACATAAGTATATTCGTGAGTATAAGTATATTATTTCTGACTTATGCACGTATTTTCGCGTTTTGTGAGAGTTTAGAAGATTTGCCAATGAATTGAGTAGCGGGCGTAAAAGTACTTTTGCGCCCGCCGGTCGGAAAACGACTACTTTTTTCCCTAATTTTAGGTCAAAAAAATGCAAAAATCGTGTATGTGTTATACAAAAAAACCTATATGTCATGTTTGCAGACATGTGGTCTTACTCCTATGCGGACGATTGTAGATGTCCGCAGACTTAGGTTTATTCGGACAGTATTGTTGATGTCCGTAACTTACTTTTATGTATAGGACCGTGGTAAATCTTTCCAATGTCGGTGCATTGTAGTTGTCCTCTGCTATTTAGTTATCAATCGTATCTTTTTATTATTATTATTATTCTTGTTATTGTTTTGTTTTATTGGAGAATAACGAGTTGTCACAGTATTTATCGATTTATTAAATTATTTGGATTAACATTAATTACACAGCCCCACAAAAAAAAATTGTAAGTCCCAAAAACCAAGGTAGTTATATGTTTTTGGGTTCGCTGAATCCGAATCCGGGGGCAATTTAACCCCATCAGATCTTGGTCAAGGTCAGTTGAAGGTCAAATTATCGAAATACATGAAAAATACACTAAAACCATGGTATCTTGGGTTTTTGAGGTCGCTGAATCCGAATCTGTGGTTATTACAACCCTATCAGGTCATGATCAAGGTCAGTTGAAAGT
>UCOJ01002331.1:0-13096 GCA_900474305.1 Cecidostiba fungosa
AAATGTGGTTGCTATGGTGCTTAAGAACAACCTCGCAGTTCCTCCAGTAACAGAAAGTTTTAGAATTATTAAGAAATATCACGAGGCAGCGATTGGTGGACATAAAGGAGTCCACAAGACTTATGACAAATTAGCTAATGAATTTTATTGGCGAAATATGAGCCCTGACGTGCAAAAATTTGTTGCCCCTTGTGCACAATGTCAAATCAATAGACTCGTTCGTATTAAAACCCGACTTCCGTTAATTATAAGTAACACCCCGTCAATACCCTTTGAACAAATTGCCCTATATTTCTATGGCCCTCTAGAAGATTCTAAAAACGGCAACAAGTACATTCTGTCGATCCAGGACGTTTGAGACTGAATCCAGACAGATTCAGACTTAAGTTTAGTATTGATTCAGTACGGATTTCAGTAAATACTCGCCTTCGATCTACGCCCTTAATTCACAGAACGAGCCTTGTGCAGCGGTCTACTTACGTAGACGCCGCGTTGGCCGGCCCAGGAACTCCTGGACCACGTCTTCGTCGCACAGAAATACCCAGACATCGTATTTGGAAATCTTCGATAGCTTTACAAAGCTTTTGAAAAGCCGTCATCTTGATATGTGGGCAAATTATACAGATCTATTTAGATTGACATCGATCGACGTCGATTTGTGTCAATCGACTTCGAATCCACCCTAAATCAACTCTGAATCGACGTCGATATCCACCTTGGATCGACGTCGATATTTTCAATGGGGACGTCCCCTGTATAGAAAAATATCGTTCGATACACGTACAAAAACTGATTCTCAGACCTCATACTCATACGGAATATACTATTGTGTAGGGTTATTTTTCTGTCGGATTCGTACGGTGTCTTGGCCGGGAGAATCTGAACTTACTCTTCGCCGCAAACACCTGAACTGCACTACTTTTCGCCGCGGGAATCTGAACTGCACTACTCTTCACCGCAAAATCTGAACTGTACTACTCTTCGCTGCAAAAATCTGAACTGCATTACTCTTCGCCGGAAAATCTGAATTACACGACTCTTCGTAGGAAATCTGAACCGCACTACTCTTCGTAGGACCGATGATATAGGAGTGCGCTTGGGCGGCTGACGGCCGCAGCGGCCTCGAACCGCCCGCGCTGACGGCGACCCACCCTCCGGTATCGGCTTATGTGTGAGTAGGAGTGAGTTTGGTGAGCCCGTATCGCTTGGATGAGCCGGGTTGAGTTGGGTGTGCCGGTGCGAGTTGGGTAGGCCGGGGTGAGTTGGACAGGCCGGGGTGAGTTGGGTGAGCCCGTACTCGCCTGAGCAAGTACCTGTATAGCTCACCTATTTACCAGCCACTACCTCTTCACTCCAGTAGCTCCTGTTGTCTGTTATGGGGACTCTTACCTACAACCTTTTCCCTCCCATTCCTTTCCAATTTTCATCTTCATACTGCCTTTTCATCAATGTTCATATCAGTTTGACTTTCGACGGCTAAGAGGTCACCTCGCGATTGACATCTTATTCGCGAGCCCTTACCGTCAAATGGCTCTCCAATACATGGTGGACTCTGTCGGCTTTGTAAGTATAAAGTTTGTTGAAAAAAAAGTTGTTAAAGTTTTATTTGACCAGTTAAATTTTTATTGTAACTTTTCAGAATCATTTATTTTGCGCTCTCGCTAGTTAAACTACGTCTAAGCACATTTTGTGCAACTCACTTGGCGAGTATTTATAAATAAATTTTATTAAATAATTTTTAGTTTGTATCTCTGAAGAGGGACGTTTTTATACGCCCGAAACGTAAGACATTCTTTACAATAAATTGGTTCGTCAAGATCAACCGAGTTGTTTTCTTCAAAAATTATTGAGTACTAACAAGAACGATGTAGCCTGTTTACTTAAATTACAAATATTTCAGCTTGACTTGTGAAAAAATTAAACTTCATACATTTCTCTCTGATTTACACGGCCTTGAGTTAGTCTTATATTGATATAAAATATCTAAAAATATTTTTAATGCAGATATCTTGTAAACTCAATCTTGCTCTACAGTTTCTTCTGGGTTAATGCCAAGTTTCACGAAAGTTTGAACGAGATAATAGGTTGCAAAACTTTTATATTGCTGTTAATAATTTTGTAAGTCTGTCAGAAAAAGAAAAGAAAATTGTAGCAAAATGTCATCTGCTATATGGCGTTTGACTACATTGAGGCATACTCTATAGGAAAAATATTTTTCCTGAATGACGGTATCAGATGATATGATTACATAAAGTTTCGCCACGTGTACTGATGTACAAAGAATTACTAGAGAAATAATTTAATTAGGTTTTTTTATATCAATAGACTCCAGTAAACGGCGCTTATTTTCATTCGGTGTTGTAGAACCCTTATTCCATAGCTAACAGGCTCGACGTAACTTGTTTTTCAATATTTTACACATTTTGTCAGTAAAGTTCTGTACTCGATTCTAACTTCCGACATAAGTGTGGAGCACTCTTAAGTTGGCATTATTATAGCAAGCTCAAATACACTCAATGTCAGTGAAAGCTAAAACTTTCACATCCATAAATATATATTTCCGATATTATGTTTTTCATTCTCAATAGTTCAAAACACATTTCATCTACGAAAGTGTTAGAAGAAGACAAAACTTATTTGACGCGTATAAATTAATTATTAAAATGGAAATAAGTACTATATTAAATTTGTCATTTTATGCAAGTGTATGTAATTGAAAGTTATCACTTACATCATCAATATTTTGATAAAAAAAAAAGAAAGAAAAGAAAAAGCATTAAAAATACTTGTACATATGGTACACGCGATAACGAATTGTGATTAGATAGGTAACCGTCGTCGCACAGAGACTTAAAAGCGGAAATGTTCAAGGAAAGCCTTAGTATTAACTACTTCATTTGTGCAAAAACAGTTTATTAAAAAATAGTTTATTTAAGTAAGATCTTTATAATTTTTAATCAAGCATGGCAACTTCAAAATCTAGCAAACCAAAAAAGTCAAGTAAGTTACCATTCATTATTAAAGCTATTTTTTTAAACCAAATTTTAGTCTCAATCTTCAAATTTAGGCGGTTTTTATTATTCTAAAATATGGTGAGGTCGGGCGCAAACCTCAAATTGTTTGACTAATTAGTTTCTAACTGAACCATGTGAGCTACGGCCGACACCGGCGATGCACTTGTAAAATCACTCTCTTATTGTAATGACACGCACTGTGACGTTTTCACGCGTAACTGAATAAAAGAAAATTGATGACAAAATGATTAAATAAACGTAATAAAATAAAATGTAAAATTAGCCAATAATAAAAACTTTCTCAAATGATTATTATTGAGACGTATATAACAAAAACATTGCAGTAAAAACGAGGAAATCGGTAGACTAGCATGGAAAAAATATGTATATTCGATCCTTCTCGAGAATTAATATTGATGCAAGAAGTAGGATCGAAAAAGTAGAAACAAATAGATTTCTATAATGGCAATAATAAATTATTTTTATTAAATATTTATTATTTAAAATAAATAATTTTCTCAACAAGTTACTTTTGTTTTTCTGTTTGCCACTTCTATAGGCTCTAAAAAAGGCTCCAAAGCTCAAACAATATACGATGACGAGTTCATTTATCCGGCCTCTGTAGGCCGAGTCGACCGCTCTGTCTATGAATCATACGTGCGAGATTTTCCGGATTACTTTGACAATGGTACAAAAAAGTCCTCAAAATCACGCGGTAGAAAAGCCACTGATGCTCGCACTGATGAGCCTATAGCTCGCACTCTCCGTTCGAGTCGCAAGTACGAGAACTACGACTATGACGAGGACAACGACGATGAGCCTATCAAATATAAGAGCAGCTACAAAAAGAAGCTCGACGTCGTGCAGAACGATTTCCAAACCGATGACAGCTATTACACCTACGTGTTATTGGATTCGCGTAAGGTAGCACACGCCACTGATAACACCAAGGCCTTCGCCGATGCGATTATCTACGCAGGCAAAGGAAAGAACGACCGGGCTTTTGACCACATGAGAGATGCTAAAAAAGTATTGAGCGAAGGTGGTAAGAGCACCAGTAAGAAGATCAACAAGATACTCGATATTTGGGAGGATGGAGGTTCGGTGCAAGTGCTCAAAGTTGCCGAGAATATTAGCTCCGAGGAAGCGTTGACGCGAGAGGCGTTTCACATAGATACCATAGGAAAGAAGCAGCTTACCAATGTTAAAAGTGGCACGTACTACGGAGTCGCATCCACTATGATGGCGAAAGAGAAACGCGAAGTGGGCATCGCTTTGCTGGAAGAGGGAAGAAAAACCCTGGCAAAGAAGGGAGCGGAACGTGTTTATGCTTATTAAAAAAATCATATAATATGATAGTGTATTATACAAATAGGTGATTAGTCATTTTAGAATGTCGTATCATGTCATGCGTACGACTTAATATATTTTATATCTTAATGGGATGGAATACAATATCTTTTGATTATTTATAAAAAATAATCTTGTATGATTTGTAACGTTATTCATGTTATATTTTTATTGGGAATAAAGTTTAAATAACATAATAAACACCTTGTATCGGTATAAATAGGCGAAAAATGGCCCATTTTCGGCCTACCTATATTTCGTATTTTTCAAATCGCAGAACTCGGGAAGCTCATGTAGCACACTTATATGGATTTCATGACACGCGTCTGAGTCTGAGACACTTTACGATCGCGGGTTGCACAGTGAGAGCGAACATCGCAATGACGATGATTTTCACGCGCGCTTCTTTTGTCTCATTCGAGTGCAAACACATCGCGCTCATCATCGCAGGCGCACCATTCATTTAATTAATTGCAGTATCGCGTGAATTTTGAAAGTGACGAGACCGTGCAGTATACTATGCTCCGCTCTTTCATTAGTCGTGCAGACCATTTCGAGCCATATACTGCATTGATTCATGCCAGAACGTCGCGGTGAGCCAACGAAATTTATACACATTACCTGACTGAAAAAATGCGCCTTTGTTTCGTCTACGCGAGATACCTATGCTCTGGTATATAATATACAGATGTCGCAAGCTTCTATTCGTGTGTGAGTCTGCGCGAACTGCACACATGTTATGCGCACAATTAATAGGATGACCGTAAGCGCGGTAGCGCGCGTTCCATCTCATTTTAATTTATCCGTCACGGGACTTGGGCAGGCGGCATTGACGTAAGTCCCCATGATATGCGCACTATTATTCGCCAGTTGCAAAACGCAAGCACCGCTGCCGATTATTTGCGAAGAGAAGACGGAGAAAATTATATTAGAAGTCGAGTAGCTGTACGTATATACGAAAGCTAGTCTATGAGACTGTTTTCAGTCGAGTAGTGGCACTCTACTCAGCTCTGACAAAATGTACCTATATCGCGAAAGACACGCTCCGTCGACTGGGTGACTGACATTTGACCTTCCGTCTCTGTTTTCTGTCCGTCTGCTTTTTTATTGTCTTCCTTTTTCCTCGTCCTCGAGCAACTGAATGTGCCTTGAAAAACATGCTAATTTTGTTTCTCGAAATTACGTGTTTAGATACTATGAGATTATCCATATTTTGGATGAAACTTTCGTGAAACTTTTGTTATTTTGAGTATCAGTGAATTGCTCAGTTTTGATTGTTTAATAAATTCTAATCTCAAAATAATAGTCTTGTTAATACAATGGATTTTATTCCTATAAATAATTCGATGTCGCTATTTTTAAATATTAAATTAACAAGTACAACGATATGCACTACAACTTGTTTGTTTTATGTGCTTAGAGAAACATATACAACGTGATGTAAAACAGACGAGTTGCGTTAGACTATAAGTATTAAAATTATTTCAAATCGGTGCACACACTTTTTAAAATAGTACAATATTTATAAAAACAATTAAAAATTGTAATTTCACGCCAACACACAGCAGACAAACAACAACCAATTTGCTTATAACAAATAATAAAAATGAAAACTTAACGGAAGGAAACTATGGTGGTTATGATAATTTATATTATTAATTATAAGCAAATTATTGTGGCGCGAAATTTGAATTATTAATTGACTTTTGAGATCTCTTTAACAAAAGAGGCATTTTCATTGAGTCCAAAAGTATTCCGCAGCTACTTGGCTGATGTCTGTTGCGGCGGTTCGGCACGTCGCAGTGGTGTCGTTCCCGCGAGCGCGGAGAATCGTCCGCTTAACCATGAACATATTTCCTTTGTCGGGATCGTCTCGAGCGCATCGAGGTTGCTTGATGATCAACCGCAAGAGCTACCTACGGGGTATAAATACGCTCGTACAGTAGAGCTAGTCGATGTCGCCGTCGCGAACTTCTGGCTCTTGGATTTTCTTTGTTCGCAATAAAGCTATGAAAAATAGCACTCATGTATGTTTATTGAACAATTACGCTTATTTTAACTTGTTAAAATTCATCATCATAATTAAGATAATATAGAGAATCCGAAGTGTATGAGTGAGGTAATTTGTTATTTTAGACATGTTTCTGATTTAAATATAGCTAAGTTAAAAAGGACCATCTAATTTAGAATGATTAAGTAGACTGTTACATGTTATCTCGCATGCTAGTTTTACATGTATTGAGACAATAAGTTACTTGAAAATTCATAATAATAAGAACAAAAGGCGCCTTTTCGTGAATTCTTCACTATACACATTTTTTTTGTGTTTCATTTAGCCAACAGATTTTCAATTATAACACAAAATAATTACTTTAATAGAATAACTTCTTTAATATATCTTCTATGAAACGAGTTCCTCGCAGCTTACAGAATGATAAAAGAAACTCTGTACTCACTATCATTCACCAATAGCACACTAGTTGCTCATTCGACTTATCACGACGCAATTAAATCCTACTGCAATTTACTAGGAGAAAAATAATTGCATTTAAACACGAAGATACCGATAAAAAAATTGATATACCTAATCTTAGTATTAGTAAGTGCAAAATTACCTCAATGAATGAATGCTTTGAGCACATTTATCTGATGAGATTTTAATAAATTAATAATAGCAGTAATTGCGTGAATAAAATTAGCTCATTATCTTCTACTTAGAGAGTTGATTGTTTAGTAAAAATTTATATTGGGCCTTATTTAGACTACTAAGACTGCGTTTGATTAGGAATTCATTTATTTTATATATCTATTTCTATGTATAGCGGCGGTCACTCTATAGCCGCCATCGTCCGTGATCGTTTTATACAGCTTTAGTTGATATTTACATATGAATACTTTTCCGCTTCAATTTAATAAAAGATGATGTTCTAATATTAAGTTATCGTATACGTTTCAACATAAAATACAAAAATATGTTTGCAATAGCTACTGAAAGAAATGATGATTGGACTAAAAAATGGGAACAAAAAGTGTAAAACGGTCCAATTGACGTCACAATGAATCTTACGCAGTGTATACCACAGTAATCCCATATATATACCCTTTGACGCATTCGTCTCTAGCCGCACTGATCACGCTTTGCTTACATAATCCAAGCTCGTGTATATAATTAATCTTTGCTTGCGTTTCGCATCCTTATGGTCGCGAATATATCACATAAGTATTTTCCGGTCCATCGGCCCTTTTTCGAGCGAGAGTCAGTCGTGGCGGCGCTTTAATTGGACCAAAGTCCGGCTCCGGAGCCGCAAAAGTGAAAGTGGAATCAAGTTCGGACTCTGCATGCGATAGCCCGAGGTCGGCCTCCCGTTCTTTTTCACGTCCGCGTGTATACCTGCCCGCGCATAGCGAGCAAAAAAAGCACATCCTTCTGGAGCGCCGCAGATATATATTTATACACGTACGTACTTCAGTCCGGCCGAAAAAGCAACGGCACCTGGAAAGAAAAAAGATGTCCACCGCTGTATAGCCACACCTCGAACGTCCTCGCTCGCGCAACAGAAATAAATTATCATGCGCGGGAAGGGTATCAGACAAGGAGATTCGAGAGGGAAGGAGAAGAAGGAGGCAATATATGTAATGAACAATACGTATCCGCGTGAGAAGGTGAACACGCGTGCATAAACCCAGCTGGTGTTTTATTTGCTTCCTTATTTCGACATTGAGTCGCTAAGAGGATTATTAACTGCGCCTATCTCTCGCGACGTTGACCTTGATGGCACCCGTCGACAAAATGCGCCGCATATTATTTTGCTAGAGTACAAACAAGTGCATGCAACCGTGGTAATCTTTTTTGCTACTGTGCTTCCTTTTGTCGTTTCTTACCCCTACAACAGTATTGGACTACAATAGTACTAATACAGTACTAATGCGAGCGTTAAATTTTTGGAATATTAAACAATTAGAGTCGAAAGCAGGCGTTTCTATCAGCAAGCGTTATAATTCAGTATGACGGTCATGGATGGCAATTTTGAGTAAAACGTAAATTTTGGAAATTAAAAATTTCAGAAATATAGAGTTAATTGAAAAAAGAACAATCAAATTATTGATGACATTTTATAATAAATAATAAATTAAATTAAAGAAAGGTATTGCTGAGTTTTTTCTGTAGTTTTAATCGTGAAACTTCTGTTGCAAAGTGTAAATAAAAAATTAAGTGTAAGTATTTTGACTAGCTACTTATCGGTAGTACTCCATTAAGAATTTTTTATCTTAAGCATTTATTATTTCGCCTCGTTTTTTCGTGGAAAAAAGTCAAGAAGCTGACGCGAGCGTGTTACAGCAGATTCGACGCCCGGGCGACTGTGTGTAATCCGACAGGCGCAACGAAAGGAACGGCAAGGGTATATAATTCGGCAATGGACCGTAGTCCACGAATACAGGCGAAATTTTTCAAGATCAGCACAGTCTTCCGAATTCTTTTCGAATGGGAGATTATGATCATCGTCATTCTGTTTCGTTGGTGGGGAATTGTGCATTCGTATTTCATTTTCATAAAAAAATCACCTGTCAAAGGAGTTATCAAGTCTTTATTTCATTGGAGATTGGATAACATGGTATTCTTGGAGGTATTTTACGCCTCTATGCAATACGTTATATCTCTTTTAAATTTATGAAAATAAAAATATAATAAAACGGATCAATAAATGAAAATTGTAATATTCTTTGCAAGTATTGGTAAAATTGTATTTATATCGGCGGCGTAGTTCTCGAAGTATTACATACAAACAGACGTATCAATACGAACATTTTCTAAAAATACCAGATTTGAACTCCAAACACATTTAAACATGTTTGAAACGTGCTTTTACATTGAACGTTTAACTAAACTATCGAACTTCCTAATCCAGGATGAAACAATACAAAAGAATCAGTAAAGGTTAGCACAAGAGTATCGAAAGAATCCATAATCTCAGGTGGACCGGTCGGGTACACACGAACAAGACCTCTTGTCATTCTTCTCTAAATGGACATTGCGTAACGGCAGTCGCGAGCACACACAGCGTCAATAGCAGATATAAGCACTGCACCCGGAAGGTTTGGCTTGCTCGCTCAAAGCATAGCAGCGCGAGAACGTACACGAGGCCGCGCAACATAAGTACACGAACAGCAGCAGCAGCAGCAGCAGCACGTCGCATACATGCAGCACTTTCACTGCAGGGGAGTTGACTTCGCGCCAGAGAGCATGTCTATGGTTCACGCGCGCGTGCGACACTTTCCCGCGACGCCACCGACTGCACGATTTCTATGAGCCAGTGAGCTTTACTGATTATGAGTACGTAAGGTAGTATCTTCAATGAGGCGTGTGTGTGAGTAACAATAAGTATCTTGGGACTGAAATGTATATAAACGACTTTATTCAAATCTATCTTTCTCTTCCTCAAACTCCAACTCTCTTTGTCACTTGCAATGAACGTGCAAGAAGCTCGCTGCATTGCCTTGCATTCTGTGAGCTGTTATCTATACGTATGAATGAGATTTGTATCATATTATACAGTCTGCTACTGATGCTGTTTCTGTCAGTACTGGAATTTTATTCGAAAAATACGTATAGGTATTTGTTGATCTGACCTTAATCGAATTTGCAGGACGTTTCTTCTCTTTCATCTTATCTCTTTTTGCATGATTACGAATCCATATATGCGTAAGTGAGGTGTATATCCACTTAGTAAAATCGTACAGCTATTTCGTAAGATGATTTACGTATTAAAGATGATTTTCAAAATTTTGAAAATGTGTAAAGTTGCATTTTACGCACTGTATTGCTATTGGCTATTGCTTTCTCCTAAGTAAGCTTTTATTGCAATAGTAAAATTTTTAAATAAATTATTAGTTCAAAAAATGTAATTCATCATCCGTTTTTGTTTTATAATGTTTTTCTGAATTGTATGTTTTTTACAACTCAATTTTTTCTCGTGCAATTAAAGTTATTTTCATGATACATCCTCCCAATGGAGTAATGTTTCCTCACTTTGCAGCCTAGCCGATGTGTATGTATCTATTTGTGTGTGTGTGTATGTGTGTGTCATATTTGAAAAATTAAAAGTCCTCGAATTTTCCATTCCTTTCAGATGCATGGAAAGTGGCCTATTCATGCACTTATCATAAAAAGTACGGTGTGCAATGAGGGGGGAGTGGCTTTTTCAGATTCGGGTGTCGTTTTGAGCACTCGTGTCCGTCTCGGGCGCCTACGGCGCCCTCGATTCCCACTCGTGCTCAAAACATCACCCTCGCTAGAAAAAGCCAATTTTCCCCCCTAGTTGCACAATATACTATTGTAGTCTTGAAAAATAAAAACCTACTGATGTAAAAGGTCGTAAATGTAATATATAATAGCAATGTAAATTGAATAATTTTGAATTAGATTTAATTTTTATTGATTTAAAATCACATTGTACTTAAAATTTAGTAAAAATGACTAGAAAACGGCGTTCTCTAGTAATTCTTGACGAAATTCGGGGTGATAATGAAACCCTATCTGACAAAGATTTTGAGTGGAAAGAAGCCGTAAGATTATAACTTTCTCTACTGGGCGAAAAACAGAGTGCAATCGAAGAGCGTGTAAACGTATTAGAATTACCGGAAATCGATGCTTCTCTCAATTTATCTACGATTAACGTTTGCAAACAGCGGGATATCGAGAAAACGAGCACTACAAATGAGCAGATCGAGGCTGTGTAAACATTAATAGAAAAAATTCAACGCGATAATGAAACGCGAAAGTAAGACGTTCAAGATTTGCAGCGCGAAATTGAAGAAATAAAACATGATTAAAATCATTTGACGCAGCGAGTCGAGTTGCTCGAAAACGAGAATGATAAACTCATTGACCAAATATCTAAACTCCGACCAGATATCAATCAAATCAAAGATCTTGCGGAATCTTCCGTATCAGGGTCAACGATGCGGAAATGAAATAGATAAGAGTCATCAAGGCGTTATAACCAAAGAATGTGATAGACTCGAAAATCTCATACATGATGTATAATTTTGTAATTTTTAATATATGAATATATTTATTAGGATGTATTTTATTTTACAAATTTGTTAGCGTGTATGCAGATATTAAAAATACATGTTTTGATTATCAAATAATTGGGGATGACTCAACCATACATTTTTTTGTGTATATTAAATAAATAAATTTTGGCAGCTATTACTCATACTTTTTATATTTCGATAATTCTTTAAAATCATTTTAAATCATATTTATTAAGAATAAATTTGAAATTCATAGAAATATATGACGGTGAATATGTAGATACGTAACAATGTTATTTTTTGCGATTACTCAGCCAATATCGATACAATTTATATTTCATAAAATTCATTGGTCTCGTTGTCAAGGGGTTACTAGGCGCGACTCACGATGTTCGAATTCGTGTAAATTTTAATTTCATAATTTAATTTATTTTTTTTACGTTTGTATTTGTTGTTTTACTATTGGTATTTTAACGACATTTATCACTTATAAAAATTTTTTAATTCTCTTTTGACGTTGTCCTTGATGAAGCAACATATAACTGACCATGGCTAAATACGGGAGTGGATGAATATAACCCAACTTTATCGAAAGATTGACCTTGAGATATGTGTATAGTCATGGAAAAGCTAAGTCTTATTGGGAATTGTCTCCTAATCATATGGAAAGGTATTTCTTTTAATGATGGATATAAATCAATACGTGGTAATAATTCTATTTTACCAGAATATTGACCAGTTATTATTTCTACTTGTAATTATATATTGTTTCATATCTTGGATCATCATTCTCGTTCCATTACAAAGACCACCGTTAATATCTAAATTTCTTAAACAACTAACGATTGCACCCTTTTTTAATATTAACTTATGTGGAGGTAATCCATTAGGTGTAATGTATCATTAACATCGCTTCCAATTCTATTATCACTGTAGAATATACAACTATCTCCATCAATCCTTTCTACTATGGTTTCGTTGATTTTTAATGTATCAGAATTTAAAGGAGATGATATTACTTTATTTTTTAAGGTTGGATCATTGGGATCTATTTCATGTCCAAAAATTTCTGGCATTAAATCATTTTCACAAATAAAATGCCTTGGTATTTCTTCAACATCATTTTATAATTCATATTTTATCATATTTCTATGTTCTCCTTGTAAAGACCATATTTAATAGTAATACGGGCTGCGCGAGTTATATACAAATAATTATTTATTTATCGAGAAACTAGCCGTTGGCCTTATGTACTGAGCAGAAGAGTATTTCGCGTTACGCGAGGATTTTATAATTGTTAGAAGCGGACACGTGTATATAAGTGCGAACACTGGTTAGTCCGTTCTTATTGCTTAGGTGGACGGTGTTCAGTCCGCGCTCGACTTACGCGGACACTTGTCTGTCCGCGCCTTGATGTTGTGTGAACTATTATGTCTGATTGGACTTTGTTATATGTCTGTACTGCAGTTTTGTTGTATGGCTGTCCTTACCTTAACATTGTCTATGTTGCTGGTGGTTTATTAGGAATTTTGTAGGTTAGTTGAGATTTATAATTTTTTAAAAATAAATATACTCTTGGTTCATCTAAATTGTTATGGTTTGTTTTATTGGCAGAGGACCAGAGCACTTCACTTCACAAACAGTTCGACAATAACAGATGTTACAATGTTTGATTCTTATATATATTTTAGCTA
>UCOJ01002332.1:0-12895 GCA_900474305.1 Cecidostiba fungosa
AATTCTGAGTTTTTTACTTTAGTTTATCATATCACTATAATTTTATATTTTAGTAACTATTTCATTTCATTTAATTTCGTTTTTTAAGTGATTAATTTTAATTGCAATTTTGTAGAGTTTCAGTCTAATTTGATTTGTTTGTCAGTCTAATTGTTTATTATCATTTTATTATATAATTTATTTGTTCCCACACAATCGAGGGGCTACCCACTCTTGAAATCAGTCGAGCACCCACCTTAGAAATCGATTTCATTTTAAGTGAAATCGGGAGAATCATACCCAAAAATACTTTAATGTATTTACTAACAGAAATCGGTGAAATCACTCGTGAAAAGTGCAATCGCGAAATCACTAGACGGCCGGCTCCGATCGCGGGAATGGCCGGCTCGACGGCCGTCGTGCCGCTGCCGCGTGAGCGCCGAAGTCGAGAGGTCATTCTCAGAAACCTGCAGATTTGTTTTGAAGGGTGCGAGGATAGGCAAGCTGCAGTAAGCGCGAGATCTCGGAAATGCGTTAACGAAAATCGATACCTTGAAAAAAGTGTCAGTCGCTCTTCGTTTCTCGTAGAGTGCACACGTATTAATACCCGTTGATTACGGCTGGTTTGAGTGTTTCGAGGAGTGTTTTTATATCATCGGTAAGTTATTATACAAATATTTGAACGTTCACGCTTACGAGCTAATTTGATATTTATTTTTTAACTCAATGTTACTCTTCTAGCTGTTGCGAGTATTAGGATAGAAAGATCTCGAATCAAGCACATTCTTCGATAAAATGGCTGAATCTACAGACACTTCAACAGAGAACATCACGAATAAAGATCAAAGGATCCAGCTTGATGTCCAGTCCAATTTCGGGCCCAATAGTAGTCCGAACGTCAGTGTCGTTACACCAAAGGATTCACCAACAAACTACTTTTGGAATGTATTGGAAACCGAAAACAAAGTCAGTATTCCGAGCTACGTTAAAAATATTTGTAAATTGAGTAACTTAGATAAACCAGCGACATTCAAAAACATTACGGATGAAACAATTAAAGAATTAGAAAATTTTGCTCGTACTTCCATGCATGTAATACTTGATGCATCAGATGACTTAGAATCTTTTTATGGATCTTTTTATAAAGTGCCTGATAAATTTTGTTTTATGATCGGAGATAAATTTTTGATAAAAGATTTAGTAAAATACACTCTTAGTAAGCCTGACAATTTTTGGACACTAGAAAGTAAGAAAAAATGTAATATGCTCCAAAAGAATAAAACTAAAGAAAGTGCAGTATTACGAGAAAAAGTAGGGAATAATTTTTCAAAAATGGACGTTGAAGCCGAACGAAAAAATATAGTGCGAATGCTGCAAACTTATCTTCATAAAGAATAAAATAAAAATGACTATGAGAAAGAAGTGTACGATTTGTTAACCAAGGCTATTGAAGTTGATGTGTCAATTAACGAAGTTTACGATGACGAGGGTATATCGCAAGGTTTCAATTATTTAGCGAAAATAAAATGTTCTGTTTGTGCAAGTATTAAAAAAATCACTAAATGCCACGGTACGGGCGGAAAATCTGATAGATGGGTAATATCAAATATAAAAAGACATATACTTACCCATAAAAAAAACAATAAAAAGGTAAACAAAAAATCTAAAATCTCTAAGTCCAGTTCTATATTTAAATTTACTGAGTCCAAAATAAATTTAGAAGTACCTAATCAAAATCAACACAATACCGTAGATTTGATAGGAAATGACAATATGCAAAAAAAAGAAAACGCTGTACATTTACTTAGTATGCAAGGTTGCGAATCTGCTGATACACCCGCTTCTTATTCGGAAAACGTTAGTGACGAAATTTCATCTACTGCCTCGACATCTTCACTTATTGTAGAGTCGTTTGATATTCTTAATCAAAATTCGGGGGAATATTAAATCGAGATGGCTACCGAACAGGCTGTCCCGATAAAAATCATTTGAGTGTTCGGAATATTAAAACACAACCTTCAAGATCCGATATTCGAAGAAGAAAGATGCTAGCGTCTTTAGATGCAAATCAAAGCAGAATAACTCAGTTCATGCCACTTTTAAATAAACTATCGGCAGCAATAAAACAGAATGCGTACCTCACTGAAACTTTAAATGCTCTTTTAGAAAAAAAATCAACGTATTCAGAACATAATAAATCTGATTTACAGTCATCTCCTAATAACAGTAACTTTTTACATAAACTTATGAATACCGCTGTCAATAAATCAATAAAAAAAAAACATGGATCCACACACGATGAATCAATAAAACTTTTCGCAACTTATTTGTTTACCTTAGGTGGTAGGATGTGTTATGAAACCCTCTATGCGAATTTACCGCTTCCATCACCAAGCAGCATAAGTCGTTATATCAATAAATCATCGTGTATTATAACAGAGGGCGAATGTAGAGCTAAGGAACTGAAAACCTTTTTATTATCTAAAAATTTAGCACTAGCAGTTTGGTTAAGTGAGGACGCAACAAGAATAACAAGTAAAATTCAATATGATGCTAAATCGAATCAAGTTGTAGGTTTTGTTCTACCAGTAAATACAAATGGAATGCCTATAAAAAATACATACAAAGCTACGTCATTGAAAAATATTGTTAATTACTTCGAAACAGGCCAAAAATCTAGCTTAGCTTATGTAATAATGGCTCAACCTCTTAAAGAAAATGCTCCTTCTTTTTGTTTATGCATTTTTGGAACTGACAATAAATTTTCTCACAACCTAGTGATAAGTAGATGGAAGTATTTGATTACATGTTTAAAAAATGAAGGTATTACTGTACTAGGGATTTCCTCTGACGGTGACCCGCGGTTACTGAAAGCCATGCGTATAGAGTCAAAATTAGGTTGGGGAGTTAACAATTCCAACTTTATGTTTTTTGATGCTGATTTAGACAAACTTATTATTTTTGTACAAGATATAGTGCACATAGGAACTAAATTGAGAAATAGACTTTTGAAGCCATCAATAATATTACCCATGGGCGACTATGTAGTATCTCAAAGTCATTTAAAAATACTTATTAATACAGTATCCAAAGATAAACACTGCTTGTGCCAAAAAGATATCTCAGTAAAAGATAAGATGAATTTCCCATCTGTCGAAAAAATATGTGATCCCCGAGTTGTAGATCTTTTACAAAAGCATGTACCTAATAGCAAAGCTACGGTTACTTTTTTGAAAGTCATCAATTTATTTCTTAAATCATTTTTATGCAAAGATATCAAACCTTTAGACAGAATTTATAATGCATGGTTTTGCATTTTTTTTCTGCGCTATTGGCGTTCGTGGATTTATAAAACACCTCAATATTCTGTAAATGAAAACTTCATAACGTTAAATACGTATTTGTGTATGGAATTAAGTGCGCACGGATTAATAAAATCCATTTATAAAATTCAAAACGTGTCTGGCTTAAGCTCTGATTTATTTTTACCTTGGCTTTATGGAAGTCAAACTTGCGAATCATTTTTTCGAGCTCTGAGATCTATGGGCTCTACTTATTCAACTGTAGTACATTTCAGTATGCTAGAAGTTTTGAATAAGATAACACGGATTCAATTACACAGTGAAATAACAAATATAAATAAAGATATACCTGATACCAATTTTCGTTTTCCTCGTAATGAAAAGAAATCATGTAATCAAAGTGACACTCCTATTGAGCTTCCAAGTGTTTCAGAAGTTAATGCATTACTGTTAAAAGCTAAAGAGGCAGCATTTTTAGAGGTTCAGTCATTAGGAATGGAGGTTGACAAAAATTGTAGTGATAATATTGCTGTAAGATTTACCGAAAATGAGATTACTAAAGCTCATGATATAGAGATAAGCAACGAAAGCGCTGGTTCTGATACAGAATCACAGACTGAGAATGAGATTAATCATGAAAATCAGACTGATAGTATAAGTTCAAACTTTAAGCTTAACGATGTAAATTGTGATTTAGAACCGAACATATTAGAAGACTTGACAATACTCTGTGACGTGCAAGGTACTTTAGATTTAAGAACATATGATAAAAAAGAAGAGCTGAAATCTGATAGTTCTTTTCTTTGTATAAAAGATGCTGGGAATAATAGCTTGGTCGTTCGAAAATCATCGATATGCTGGTTGTTAAATAATAATACACATAGTTTAAGTAGCGACAGATTACAGAGAGTGAAAGATTGTGAAATAAACAAATTGAAACGTAATGTGATCAGTTATACCAAAAAATGTGACGAAATTCACGTAGGCGAGTATTGTCTATTTAAAAGGTTAGATCAAAATTATAAATGTTACCTTGGATTAGTACTTCACTTCGCATACATGGCAGGTCAAAATTGGAAAAGTACAGAGTACTCGAGTGACTACGCGAAAATTGCTGGAAATTCCAAACCTATTGGTGTATTATGTCAGTGGTACACCATAAAAAATAATAATGTGTTGACTACTGTTCCCATGGATGTTCATGGTTATATAAATATTGAAGAATATGTACTTACTTTACCGCCACCTAATATTGAAAAAGAAAATTTAATCTTCGAAAGTAATGTATTTAAACAAATAAAAAAATATTTCTAACCGTTTATCAATTTTTTATTTTGTTCTTTATGTTTATATTTATAACGTTTGTTATTAAATTAATTTAATAAATAAATAAAAAAACAAACTTGAAAATATTCATTTTATACCATTTAAAATTGAATTTCTTTGATGAAATCGACTTCACTGTACTCATTGAAATCGCCAGAAATCGCTAAAAAAATGTAACTGTGAAGTCACATTGAAATCACAGTGAAATCGCATATAATATGCAATCACTTAAGCACCTTTTTTTGAGTGGTTAGCCCTCAGTGCCGATGCGCCTATCTTCAGAAGTGTGCGAAACTTTGCTCACGCGTCGAACGCGTCAGGAACACGGACTGTTGCGTAAAAGTATGAGATTGAAAATGGATTTGGACTATTTTGTAATGCGAACGAATGTTGGTGCTTGTTATCTGTATATATGATAGCAGTATTGTTTTGTTACAAAGGATTTATAATGTTAAAACATTTGCAAAAGTTCCTTATGAACGATAGCAGCGTTGTCTTGAAAGTATAGCCATGAAAATCAGCAATTACGAAATAGCCGTCAGCAACTTTTGATAGTGTATGAATGATTCAGATGAGCGAAAGATTTGCGGAACTTTCATCGCGTTCGTCTGTTCTTTGTACGAGTTATACCAAAAGGCATCGCGTTGAATAAGGAAGAAAGTTATACTTCAAGAGCCGATGGCCGATCGAACAACCGACCGATCGATGGATGGTTTTTATCGATGCCGCCCATCGAGAGAACTCGACTTCCTTCCCGCTTTTTGCGACGGACAATCGAGTACATTGTTTTGGCGATCCGAACAGACAATCGTTACTGCTGTTCAAACAGAAGATCACTTGTGTGACGGACGTTTTCTCTTTTTCGCTGAATTATGAATGATATTCTGGCTAGTTATAGATATTACGTAAATCTTCATTGCATTCACTTGACTAAGAAGAATACTTAGTAGGTGAAGAGTCAATAACTGAATCGACATTACTATATACAGAATTTTTCTAATTAAAAAGTACACTACTTGTAATAAGAGGTATATTTCTTGAAGAATCAACAGCTTCATTTCTAAAATCTTTGATTTTGATCATGCTTCTTCGTAATGTTGAACTATTATCAATCTGCAAGATAGATAAATAAATGAACAGAGTTATAGCTTCCAAATGAATTTATTTAATACAAGAAAAAATAAAGTATATCAAAATACAAGGTGAGTACAATTTGCGAGCTAAGCGATAGTTGCAACTGCTGATACTCAGTGTCGGAACAGAACTAACTGCTGCCCTCGTAGGTTCTTATTAGTCTAAGCTAAAAAAACTAAGGCTTCTAAACTGGTTTGCTTCCTTCGTTGATCGTGGTCTTACTCGTTGATCTAACTACTCCCACTTGATCAATAGCATATTGATCGGGAGGAGCAGCTTTAACTGCACCAATGTCGGCACTAACGGTGGCGTCGTCGATCATATGAACTTGCGTATTAACAGTCACGAATACGAATACGAGTCACATTTTTTACACTTTGACTTTAAAGAGCATCTGGAAAAGTCCCTTGTGCTTCACTCCGCGACTCGACAGCTTGCCATTTTTATCGATCACTTCAAAATGTTTTTTGTACGTGTGAAAAGAAAATTGTTTGCTGCATATTGCTGGTATTGAAAACACATTTCTTTTCAATTTGGGCACATATAGCACATTCTGCAGTTCTCTTTCCATTGTTTTTCCATGTAGCTTTTCACTTATAACAATCGACCCTTTTCCTTCCACTGGCAGGGCTTCATCGTTCGCGATTTTGACTGAGCCACTGATGGCTGTGAACTTCGTAAAAAAATCTTTCCGACAGCTCATGTGCATGCTTGCACTTAAGTCGGCTAACCAAAGGTCACAGTTAACTGCTGTTTCCGGATCACTGATTAAAAATGCAGATGCTGCGTATGATCCTGCGGTCGGCTCGTCATCACTCTCAGAAATGCTCTCCTTGCTTGGACACTCTCGCGCCCAGTGTCCCTTTTCTATGCAGATCGCACACTTCGTTCGCTTTTTCACTTCTTCAATGTTTCTTTTGCTGCTTGCCTTTTTTCTTTGCACTGATGAAGGCTGGTGGCTACATTTACTATACTCCTTGAAATTGAGTGCTTCAATATTCTGAGCTAGAGAATCTGTCTCAGATTCTTCTTCACAGCGGCGTTTGTCCTCTTTTATGAGGCGCGCGATAAGATTATCTTTTGTCTGTTCCGCTTTGAGAGTGCTTTCCCATATCATGCAAAATGAAGAAAATCTCTTCGGCAATGCGTGAAGGAGTCGAATGACCAGCACCGCGTCTGTTTGCTGTTCTCCTACATCTGTGAGTCTTCCGCAGATGCTTTCGAACTGTTCCAGCTGTGGAGCAACTGCCTGGCCGTCTACTATACGGAAGGTGAAAAAATCTTGCAGTGCACTATCTCGTGCATTTCCATTGGATGGTCCATACAGATCTGCTAATTTCTTCCAAATTTCTTTGGGAGATTTGCAGTTCTGTAGCTTTGCGTGAATTGACTTCTCTACGGAACTAAGTAGAAGCACCGCTGTTTGCGATGACAATTTCTTCCAGGCGAGCCATTCCGTTTTCTTGTCTACTTTGTTGGGCTCTGCTTCTGTCCCATCAACGTGTCCAGTCAAACCTTTTGCGCCCAACAAGAATTCGATGCCGAACTTCCACAAGTTGTAGTTTTTCTCGTTGAGCTTCGTGAGGTCAAAGATTTCTTTATCAGACATGATTAAAAAATTACTGCTATACACTCACACACGTTGGCACTTGGCACTTTGCACAATGAGACTATCCGACGCAAAACTTATAATGCTATGCCAGCTTGGCAATGTCTATTTTTCTCAAATAATAAATTCACGTGAACAGTGTTATAGCTTCCAAATAGATTTATTTAATACAAGAAAAAATAAAGTATATCAAAATACAAGGTGAGTACAGTTTGCGAACTAAGCGATAGCTGCTACTCAGTGTCGGAACAGAACTAACTGCTGCCATCCTCTGAGGGCATCACACAACCTCGGTCACGCAGGTGTGCGACTGCGCACAACGTCGGGACGCAGTCCCAACGGTACTTGTCAGCTGATCGACGAAGGGACGCCGATATCCAGGTATGTGACAGCGGTGGCAATCAAGGGACGGGCTGACCGTTCTTTTATTGCCCTGCTGTATAGCTCATCTGGGCGTCATCTATTGCACACGCTCTAAGTGCGCATCGCTTCCTCTTGGAGTAAGTGCAGTATTTGTCGTGTGTCTTTGGCTGCCATAAACAAGGTCTGCATCTTCGAGAAGCTGCTATATATACTAATAAAATTGCCGAGTTCGGCTACGGACTCGGCAGCGCATCTGCTTATTTGGGTTTTCCCGCTATTAGTATAAAACTGTGAACTATATATTTCAAAGTAAAAACTCAACACGTAATAATTTTCTTTTCTCATATCTGTCAATATTAATTTGTAGTTATCTTCATTGTAACGTTTGATGTGAAATGAGAAGCTATTGAAAATGTATACAGTAATTCTTTTATGTCGCTTTTTATAAATTAATTTAAAAGCAAATGATAAATCACGAAATTCAGGGTATCTCAAGTTTCAGTACTCTAAACTAAAGCCACTGGCATAGATACACGCGCGCGACATAGCTCGCGTATATGCTACACGCCAGAGTGGAGAAAGGACCAGCAGCAGTAGCACCACCTCGGTTTTTCACTCTCGGAAAGATCCAGCAGCTGCTCAATGGAGCGGCACTGTGACAACTATCACGCTTGAGCTTCGTGACGGAAAGAGGCCGATTTGTCAATGAAGTTGTCGCCGCCAGTTTAAAATTGCGCGCGTGCGATATGCCGCAGCAGATTTTTGCGGTTGGATTTCGACTGGTTTTAGTATGTGGTAAGATCCTTACTTTTGGCCGTTGTCCGATATGCAGTCAAACCATCGAATTCTTATGCATCGATATGCAGTCAAACCATCGAATTCTTATGCATCGATTTCAGACTGCTTTGGATTCTTAGAATTAATTTTCGAAATTTTATCATGCAAGGATTATAAAGGATGTGTGATTTAGCTATAGCAAAAGTCTGTTTTTTTATACACAGTCATTTGGCACCACAGCTGTTCTGTTCTTTTTATTTCAAAGGCATGTGCATGTACACATTTCACCGTAGCCAAAACGTGTTTTTACGGTATAATTAAATTTGTTTAGTAGTCATAAATCTAGCCCATACCTCTTGTGAAATATTTTTTAAAACATTAAACTCAGTGCACGCTTGAATAAAATTTGACAGTAAAGATTTGTTATCTGGAATTATTGTTATAGCAATGACATGATTTTTAAAGTGTAGTTTTAAAGTAAAGTGTAGCTATAGAGTATGATTTTTTTAAAGCATTTGCACATGCGGAATATAGTCTTTCGGATCGGACAATTAAGAGCAAGGTAAGCTTTTTATAAAAGTATTCACTATAACTTTCTTATTTGTCGATATTGTATATTTTGCAAATCAACTATGCTCATTTTTCGCAATTGCAGATAAAATTTTGATATTAACGCAATAATAATAGAATGAATCGCTGGCTAATAATATGTTGTTCATTACTATTCTTACTGAGTTTATCGCAATATGGCGCAACGATACCAATTTTAGGAACAGAATTAGCCCTTAAAACTATTTTCAATATTGGAACAGGTATAGCAAAAGCAATAATGGGCGCTCAAAATGTTTTAAAGGATAAACCACTACTTACTCCTGGCGAGAGCGTTCTGTCTGGACAGTTAAAAACACTTTCTTCTGACGTTCAACAAGTGAAATACGCGATTTTAGATAAAATTACAACTACATTACGTGATAAACTAACTTCAATGGTTAACGAACTTTTCAAGCTTATAAACGACGTTCAACGATTATATTTGCGATTTTATGAAATGTATAAAAACCTTGGCAATTACACGAGAAAGGAATTGGAAAATTTTGCGGATGCAGGTACATCATTTAGTCTAACAGAATTAAGAGCGACATTGGAAAAGTTGCACGAAAGTCTAGCGGGATTGGATTTCAGAGATGAAAGTATCATAACAATTATTGCGAAAAAGAGTGAGGTATGTATATTTATTGGTTATGTATTATTTCTTATCTTATGGTAAACCATAAATCTGTCATTACCTTACAAATGTGCCTCAGGTTTGACTAAATTAAATATGCGAATAATGTTGTATTATGATTCTTAAAAAACTTTGGTTTTTTTGCAAAATTAGGCTTTTGATACAATGTGCATTAAAAATGGCCAATCATCGCAGCAACTGATTAACAATTTGTTTGAACTGGTTGTAACTGCCCATACTAAAGGATTAACTGTAGTGCTATTCTGTTATTATTTAAGACAAACTTTAGAAGATGGTCAGTAATATCGAAATTATAGTATACATTGCGCGACAAATGCGCAAAGTGACTGATGCTTGAAAGAATGCAATTTCTCAGCTTATCAACCACCAATTTACCACAAACTCATAAAAAAATCACTTATTTTGCGCATTTGTTGTGTAATAGGCATTGATGTGATGTGCTATAACTTATGCTAAAATTTTACTTACTTTGCAGCTGATTATGACTATGCAAGAGACAATGAAGTTAATCATTTTAAAGATGCAATTATTAGCACTTCGGATAAGATCAAACAAGCCTTAAATCTGTCTCCTCGAGAAATTTGGAAGTGTGACCCAGAAAAGCATGAACAAGGTTAGACAATCAAAGATTATATCTAATACAAAAATTGACTTATGTATTGTATTTTAGGACAAACTTTTTTGAAGTTGGACCCTGTATTCCAAACCTTCTTTATCTATCAATCGGATATAAAGTACACTAATTGGTATGGAGCTCTTCATTCTTGCGAAAATATGGTAGATGCAAGATTATGGTGTCATTCATATCCTTGCAAAACGCAACCAGCTGAACGTAGATGCTCTGGAAAACTACGAGACTGTGAATATGTTGCCAAATGGTTCCAGTTGTGTCATGCGGTAGTTATTCAATTGATATATAAAATTCAGTACAATTTTTGGCTTCACATTATTAGATTTTATGTTTTAGCCTCCTAGCAGTAATCGCAGATACGATTGGATAAAAATTTATAAAGGTGGTAAATACACTGATATACATGGTGTTCAAACGGGTGAATGTGACAACACGCAAGGCGTCGGTTCTGTTTGGCCTTATCACACATGCGCGTGTGACTGTGAGAGCGAAAGTAGAGAAGAAGATCGATTTTTCAGTTTATTAGATGTCAAATCAGATATCGACGATAATAAGTAAGTAAATTTCAATCAAAAAGGTTTTTTTAGAAAATCTTATCATTCTTAATACCAGACTAAATATGGTTTTTATTATTTTACAAAAAATAATTATTTCGCAGAGTAATTACAGGACTTCGACTGACCAGAAAGGGTCATGTTTTTTATATCGAAATACAACAAGGTACATTAGGAAAAAATGCAAGCATTATCGACGCACCACAATGGAAGAACACGGATGAAATATTAAATCAAACGACACTCAACTCTAATGAAATTGCGACATATCATTATGAACTTCTTAGTTCCCCGCGTGATAACGATTATCGCATAACTATGTTTAATGAATGGGTTGATTGGCACAAGAATAAACTAGTTTTCTCTGTAACATACGATCAAAATGCTGTTAACTTGAATACACGCGTCTTAGGACCAAAAGATGTTTTAACAGGTGTAAGATTCCAAGAAGTAGATTCAACTTTAGACATACAAGTTCATGGAACTCCATTTGATTATGCTAGTGGACATTTAGATAAAGATCGTGGCGAATGGATCTCTATAAATAGTGTTCGAAACGGGTAAGTAATATCACATAATTTACTAAGCAATAGTTTAATAAATATTTTATATTTTCAGAAAAGAAATAGAATTAGCCGAACCTGATAATCCAGTTAATTGCGACAAATCAGATCAATTTTCAAAGGATAACGAGTTTATCCGATTCAGAAGGACGAATTTTCGGAAAGACGTGGGACAAAATGTTATTCCCTATCTCGATATACAGGACATAGTTACAAATCCTCCTATACCACTTTCTGGAGCAGGAATCCATTACAAAGGAAAGAGAGGTTTTGGTGGATTTTTAGGATTAAAACTAGTTCACTATGACTATGCTGAACATTGGGATTAAGTTATGTTGATTGAATTATTATACTATAAAATATTTTTTACTTTTTTTTATAATAATTAAGTTTAAGTACTTCGTTAATGTTTGTACTTGTTCATTAAAGAGACAAATATACAATTAATATGCATTATATATAATATATTATTAAATTAAATATATAATATATTATTTATGCATAACAATAATAATAGTGTAAAGATTTGAATATTAAATTAAAAATGCTGCAGTCGTTTTTATATTTATACGATCATTTCTTCATATTCACTTTTTCACTATTTTTTAAAATGACATTTTAGGATATATAGTATCTATAATACAATGTATGACAACTGGAATGTAATACACAAAAAATCTCATTTGAAATTAATGAAAATCGTATATTTTTTAGAAGTACTGCACATAAATGTTTTAGTAAAAAGGCGAATTTCTTTCATTGAAGAAAAGGCTCAGCTTTTTTTATAAAGTCACATTCTTGCATCACTCAGAAGGTTGAACAGAATTTTCGCAAATTCCTCATATTTTGAGTTTTTTCATCTTGAAGACAAGTAATACATGCATTTTTTTATTGTTCAAAAAATATAATACAAAAGTATACGTCTGCATTACAATTGTCATATTCTAGATTTCGAGTATATTAATCTCAGTTGATTTAAACTTCACACTCAACCGGCTGTACGAAGATGCTATGGAAAATTAGGAGACTGTGAATATGTTGCCAAATGGTTCCAATTGTGCCATGTCGTAGTTATTCGATTATTTATATTGTATGAAATTCCTCGTAGAAGAGGTTGTGGATATGATTGGATAAAAATGTACAAAGGTGTGATATACATGGTGTTCAAATGGGTAATTGTGAGAATATATACTCAACGCGTCGTTACTACTTTGGAGTGAGGAAGCGAGTGATGGTGCTTCGCTGCCACCGATGCCTGAATTTCGGGCATCTGAGCAGGGAGTGCAAAGGTGTCGACAGGTCGGCTTGCTGCTACAAGTGCGGCAAGACTGGCCACAAGATAAAGGAATGTGCAAAGGAAGCTGAGCAGTGCTTCTTCTGCGCGGAAACAGGTGATCCACCGGAGCAATGC